>JAWPHD010004558.1:82500-184583 GCA_037043455.1 Cyrtodaria siliqua | reverse complement strand
TTGTTTTGTAAATGATATGTGTACCTGGGTTAAAAGCCATGGCTAACACATTTTATAGTTGCTTGTTATCACACATCTTGGACCAAAAAACAAAACAGAAAAAAAAACATGTTGAGATTCAGCTCTGTTGTGATAGAAATCGATATACAATTCGAACATGACATGTAGCATTCAAGGATCGCGGTCAACCAAAATCACGCATATAAACAAACACAAATTACAAGGATAAATACAAAGCAAGGTATATGAAATCCTTAACATAATGTTTGTCTATATTCATAGTAAAAAACCTTCCAGCTGTTCTCTTTCCCTGATAGTTTCGAAGCAGTACCCCTGTCGTCAACACTTTTATTTTAGCGGGGTGAGTAGTCCAGTGGTAGAGCGTCGGATTTCAGATCAGGAGGCCGTGGGTTTGACCCATGCCGTGGCCATGTTACTTATCCTTAAGCAAGATAATTAAACCACATTGCTTAGTACTGGTTCTACCCAGGAAGCCATCGAGAGTGATTAATATACGTTGCAAGAACTTGCTTCTCAATCGATGTAAACGAAATATGCTTAAATAAAAAACACTAGTATGTTTGCGGTGTCCCTCAGTGTTTTGTGTTGAATGCGTGTGTTTTTTTGTCGATTGCAGTTTGTGAATGCCTTAATTTAAACATTTGCATATTGTAAAATTAAAACCTTTAACAGGAAATTTTAAGGTTATCGTATTAATTTCAGTAATAAAATCTTTTTAAACGTCTTCCATTGTCGAAATATCTGTTATAAAATCCTGCTAATATAAGCTTGTCCATCACTAAATGGAATTAAGGCGGGACCACGTAATGACGGCTCACTAGATAGTTATTCTAATTAGTGTAATCAAGTTAAATTATCTGTTTTCTTGCTTTTCTTAAACGCAGATATTTACAGGTTCTAAGCTATATTCATTTACACATAGACTCTTATTTTGTTTGCCCGTGATATATCTTTGCTTCGAGACTACATATGTATATTTCCAATAATGAATAAACACATATGATTTATGCAATGGTAAATAGACATTTAGTCATCAATTAGTTTTCCATGGGATCCTCTATTATATACACATTTAACATAATCAATGGAAAACATCACAAAATGTAATTGCTGTAGCAATTTAATAAATTAATTAAATTTTTACATTCTTAAAAAATATTGAAAATTGGATCCCTTGGAAGCAGCAAACACAAACACGAGATAAAAGTAGCAGACTTTAAGCGACATTCTACTTTAAAGCCACATAGATTGGGCTTGATGATCTCAGAAGACTAGTAAATCATAACACTACTGATTTGTAGTCGGGGCAACTTTTTACGGCCGCCACACAGCACTAAACAAAGTTATGTTTACAGATGCATACAACGACTGAATGGTACTGAGATCTTTACCATGTTCACAAGTTTTCAACAGTCTGTCAACCATTTTTAAAAAGTAAGTATAATAGTCAAACAGGACATGTAGCATTCAAAGAACACAGCCAACCAAAACATGTTTAATCGGTTGCTTAAAGGGGGTGTTGCACTATTCTGGAACTAGATCCATTTAAAATGGCTTTAAAAAACATGGAAAAAGCTGAAACAATTATCAAAATATCTTAAAGAATATAGGAGATATGACCTTTTGAAAATGTGCAAAAACACTCCAATGGAGGGAGCCATCTTTGAATGATGACGTCATCGCGCCTTTTTACATATATGGAAAACAGATAATAAATAGTGTTTAAAGCAAATAAATGTATTAAATTTTAAATACAAAGTAAAATATTTATACTGTTTTTGTATGCTCTTTTTTCGAATTACATGTATTTGCAGGGATATTCTTTGTTGTAAATGATATTTATCAATATGCAATAAATGTCAAAAAATGCGCGATGACGTCATCAATCCAAGAAGGCAGCCTCAATTTGAGAATTTTTCAAATTTTCAAAAGATCATATCTCCTGTATTTTGTATGATATTTTGATAATTATTGCAGCCTTTTCCATGGTTTTTAAAGCCCTTTCAATTTAAGCTACTTCTAGAATAGTGCAACAACCCCTTTAACTCATTGTCACAGTCTTCAGTCAGATACTCATGTTCTTGTAATGCTTCATTAAGTTGCCTTGATTTACGATCATGAGACATTGCACTTTTACCTATTTTCTCCAGAGGGTTTTGTCTTGTCGGAATCAATACATTCATCGTATGGTCGATTTTGTTCTTCTAAATGGTATTTTGTTTTTGTTTAGATTTGTTTAGATTTTCTCCCTAAATTATTAGACATTGTTTTCTTAGATTACTATCAAATCTTGAAACGCATTTAAACCAGTTCATTTCTTAAGACCCACTCGATCTCACTTGTCGTACACATCTTTATTACACTAGGGGATTGTTATTATATTATTATTTCTCACTTTTTTGATAATTAAATAGAGATTTTCTTTTGTAATATTTGTCTAAAATAAATATTATACGTGTCGTACACATCTTTATTACACTACGGGGATTGTCGCTATTTAAGGTGTTTTCCATAAAGCACGTGCAGTTTTTATTTAAAAATTTACTTTATTGATATCTCATTATCCTTAAAATATGCGCCTACTCTGCCATGTTTTATCAATCCTACAAAGACTTGCTCACAATTAATAAAATATGCCGTGAAGTAATGTCGTGAAGTAATGTAGTGAAATGATGTCGTGAATAAATGTAGTGAAGTAATGTTATGAAGTAATATTGTAAAGTAATGTCATGAAGTAATGTAGAGGAGAAATGTAGTGAAGTAATGTCGTGAAGTAATATAGTGAAGTAATGTCTTGAAGTAATGTCGTGAAGTAATGTCGTAAAGTAATGTAGTGAAGTAATGTCGTAAAGTAATGTCGTGACGTAATGTCGTGAAGTGATAGCGTGAAGTGATGTAGTGAAGTAATGTCGTGAAGTAATGTACTGAAGTAATGTAGTGAAGTAATGTCGAGAAGTAATGTCGTGAAGTAATGTACTGAAGTAATGTCGTGAAGTAATGTAGTGAAGTAATGTCGTGAAGTTTAACGATTGGCTTTCTGTGAATCATCTATATGGTCATATACCTCAATGTCTCTGTTTTCCTCCCACACGTGTACAATGCACGCGTCATATTTAACAAATAGTTCGCGATTCTTCAAATAAGAAAAAAAAGGTTAACGTATTTATGAACAATTAATATGAACGATGTTTCTGTTATGAATGACATGAAACGTAAATCCTTAGTAGTATTACCGTTCTTTATTGTAACATTAAAATGTCTAGGCGCATCAAATAAAGTGCAAACTAAACACCCACCTTTTTAGAATATTTATGGTGTTATTGTAAATGGATTGCTGACATGTGTTTCCCGATATTAAACCCACACGTTAATGCATTTACCTAAAAATAGTATACAGATGATTTATTTCTTTATGCCATGGTAAGCCGGTTTCCAATTTCTGCCACTCGTCTGTATACGTGTGTGTTTATTGCGTGAAAACATGACAAACAGTATCGTTTCGCCATGTGTATGGCTAACAATTTGTCTATAATATCGTCAGGAGTAGAACAAAGTGTTTCTGATCTATCCATGCTCCTTCGTCCTAAGGGTTTTTTGATCGAGCCCTGGGTTGGTTTTGTCTTTGGCTGCAACTGCTGTCTCCGTGGTCGAATGGTTAACGACGTTTCGTTGTAAACTTTCGCCTCTCATCGCTGTGATTTCGAATCCCACTGAGAGCTCGTCTTGAAAGTGAGGAAGTGTCGATTCTTACGGATGACGGGAGGTGTACAGTACTGTTCTACCCAGGAAAAGTGGGAGGTCTACCTCCACCACAAAAAGTCGACCGTCATATTTGACCTGAAATTTGTTGGAAATGACGTAAAACACAAAAAAAAATGAATTTTATATATCTTTACAACAACATTTAAGTGTATTGTTTGTTAATTTCTCTGGATGTGGACTTTATTGTTAGTGATTTCCTTTTGATGGGTTTACATGTATGTGCACTGTTTTGTCAATTTGGACATTGAAGATAGGATAATAGCGAGGCTGAGTACACATAAAATCTATTTAAGCTAACCTCTAGGCCATATTGCCTACTGACCGTTCCAAGTCGTCGGTAACCCTGTATTCACCACTCTTTATGTTACGTATTGTCCTTTTCATTGACATTTTAAATATGCTCATAGTTCGGTTTATGATGCAGAGCGGACCTACGGTGCAGTTGCGTTTTATTGCTGTAGTTTCTATAGGACCATTTGTCTCGTGTTTTCCTAGTCTCATGCGCATCTAATTCCTTATATAACAATTGAAATTCATGTTTAAAATTTACATTTATTATACGGCGAAGACGCATATGCAAAGCATTATAACGGGCAGTCAATATATGTTCCAATACTAAAAACTAGTAGATACAAAACTCCGCCATCAAAAACCACTCATTTAAAACAAACAACAAATACAAGAATACATAGAAACAACGTAGGCGACACCAACAACATGAAACGGTTGACAACAAGAGGAAGATAACCTCACACCCTGCGAACATTCGAAGTAACTAAGAACGTACATGAAATAAACATTACGTAAAATAAATAAGTACAACACATAAATGATCATTGTTCATGTATATATACTATAAAAAAGTATAGAAAGCCACAAAGGAAGTACTCAGTGACTTGGTAGAAGCCAGAGCAACAAGAGAACAAACCGTTAAGGATACGACAAGCCAATATTAAAGACAAACATAAAACGCTACTTTCCTATAAGGATTTACGTAGACGTCAACATAGGGTCAAAAAAGACATATTTTAACGCACACCTTTGATCTTGAACATGTGGCAAAACTTTAACAGGACACAAATGAATGAATGAATGAATGAATGGTGTTTTACGGCACGTCGACACATAAATAGGTCATATTGTGCGCAAAAAAAATATGAAAAATGAAGTATTAATTAAAAATTGATGTAAATATATAAAAATAAAACTATTAAAAATAAAATTAAAATAAGGGATGATAAGGTGTAATATAAACTATGTATGTAAATCAATAAATGCCCGGAAACGGGTATATAAACAAGTATATATATATAAGAACACATTACAATGATTTATATAGTCTGATCTCTTTCAGGAAATCTAAAACAAGACTAAAATCTACAGTATCAAATAACTCTTTCATAGTATTAACATTGTAGTACCTTTGACGAATAGGATCAAAGTCTACACATTCCAATAAGATGTGTTTGACCGTTAACGGTGCAAAGCAGGGTATACATTCCGGTAATTGCTCACCTTGTAATAAATATGAATGAGTATAACGTGTATGCCCTATCCTGCACCGGGCTAGGACAACTTCCTCTCGACGAATGGGTCTACTAGAAGAACGCCATTCTCCGAGTAACGGTTTAATTGGATGGAGTTTATTGTTACCTGACAAATCCCAAGCGGCTTGCCAAGAGTTACGAATATATGTGTTAATACAACTTTTAAAATCAGTATAAGGTAATTTGGTATTAGTTATATGTAAATATAATGCTGCCTTAGCAGCACTATCAGCTCTATCATTACCACGTATTCCTACATGGCATGGAAGCCAGCAGAAAATAATAACATTATCAATTATAAGAGAATTGTACTTTTCTAAAAGTTGAAGCACAACTGGGTTATCATGTTTCATATTACCAAGTGCTTGAAGAGATGAAAGGGAATCAGAAAAGATTACAAAATGGTCATCATCAGATTCCTGAATATAATTTAAGGCAAGTTCAATTGCCTTAAGTTCAGCTGAAAAGATAGAGGCCTTGTCAGGCAGGCGGCTCTTTATGCTGTGTTTGTGAACAACAGCTGCTGCAGCTACCTTATCTCCATCTTTAGAGCCATCTGTGTAGATATGTTGAAAGTCACAGTATTTCGATTTAATTTCATTAAATTTGCTTTGAAAGACAGTAGGGTCTGTACTGGATTTGTTATTATTACAAAGATCAAAAATAATTGTTGGAGTTTCCAAAGTCCACGGTGGAATTTGTGGTACTTTGTACTTGGCAACCAAATTTAGGTCGATTTCAGTGTCTCTTAACTTTGGTTTAATACGAAGACCAAATGGTCGAATGGCCTTCAGTTTTCGATCAAAAAGAGGTTCACAACTAGGATTAAAAACATTATCGAAAGTTGGGTTTGAAGGGTTAGACTTTAATTTAATGGCGTATTGAAGAGCTAATTTGTCTCGTCTGTGAGACAGTGATGGTTCATTGGCTTCAACATATAGACTTTCGGCTGGTGATGTACGAAACGCACCTAAGGCGAGTCGTAATCCTTGATTAGGTATAGGGTCGAGCATCTGCAAGTACGACTTGCGAGTCGATCAATATACTATTGAGCCGTAGTCCAGCTTGGATCTGATAAGAGATCTGTAAAGTCGCAAAAGGACTTTTCGATCTGCTCCCCAATTAGTGTTTGCAACAACTTTAAGTAAGTTAAGAGCTTTAAGGCATTTGGCCTTCAAGTATTTAAGGTGTGGTATAAACGTTAATTTACGGTCGAAAATAAGACCAAGGAATTTTGTCTCATCCACTACTGGTATTGGTGACCCATCCAGTGTTAGATGAGGGTCTTCATGATGTTTACGAAGTTGACAAAAGTGCATACAATTAGTTTTAGATTTAGAAAATTTAAAACCATTTTCATCAGACCAGGTCTGAAGTTTATTGAGACATTGTTGTAATTGTCTCTCGATAGTATTCATGTTTTTTGCACGATAACATATAACAAAGTCGTCAACATATAGCGAACAATCCACACCTGGATTGATGCATTTTACTATACTGTTAGTCTTTATATTAAAAAGTATGACAGATAGTATGCTGCCCTGTGGAACACCCATCTCCTGTTCATGAATATCAGAGAGGCAATTTTTGGATTTACGCAGGCTCTGTCAATTTTGTTTTAAGGACCTATTCCCAGCCTACTGTATTTAGGTAGGGGGCGGGTTGGGTGTGGGAGAAAATGTATATAAGACACAAAACAATTATTGGATTTACGCAGGCTCTGTCAATTTTGTTTTAAGGACCTATTCCCAGCCTACTGTATTTAGGGAGGGGGCGGGTTGGGTGTGGAAGAAAATGTGTATAAGTAACTGTTATTCACTGTTAGACAATCAATTGCATGAGAAAATTATGGTAGTCAATTTTGTTTCAGTTGATGAGGCCCTCCCAATACAGCGTGTGTATGAAACTTTAACTTTAGGTGTTTCGTTAGTTGTGTTTTTGTGTGTTTTTATTCTAAAAAAACGATGAATTATCAACACAGTTTTGTTATTAGTACAGCTTGCGTGTTATTCTTTCTTCATAAAATTAAAGTTTGAAGTATTATATACTGCTATACCTAGATACTGTTCAATATACAAATGCTTAATCATAGAGAAAACTTTACTCGGGCCTCAGTTTATATACCTGAGCTAATCGATCATGTAGCATATTAGCAGTAAATAAGAAAGCTTTCCATGCCTTTTCAATGATCATTTAGTGTTGGAAAATAGATCCTTAACGTTTTTTTAAGTACCGTTTCTCGCAGAGAGGTTACTGAAAGTATTTAATTTAATTATTTTAAAACGTATTTATCTCACGAGTAAGTAGCACATAATATATCTTCATTTCAAGCGCTTATTTAATTTACTGAAGTTTATCTCAGGATTCCTATACTACTTGTTCAAATAATTCAATTACATAGTAGTACATTGCATCCCACGTCATACGAGAATAAACATTACATATTTTGTTTCATGTTTCGCGGATATTCGCCCTCTTGTGCTCTTTAAAAGACCACGCGGTAATTGTATTAAATATATTGCGCTAGAATACAAGACCGTGTATCTAACAACAACAGAAACAACAACAGATATACAAGTCGTTCATGAAATGTAGCATTCACAAAACAAACAATAATTGCAAGAATAAATAGAAATAAAGCACAATAACCTTAAACGGATTGACAACAGATATACATGTACCGCCTTGATCATAAACACGTAAATCATATTCAAAATTATATTACCCCAACGATAACCTACTAGAAAACACCAATCTAAAAGCATTTCTGCAAGTAGGAATATTACAGCCTTTATTTTATGGAAATGTGATCTATCAACTTCAAAGTTAAAGGGATCTGACAGGTCTCCTGATCATTTTAGAAATATAATCAGGAACAGTTTTAATAACGGATACGACACTTTAGTTTCAACGCACTTCGGGATCAGTGATTGACCCCTAAACAGTCAATCGCGGCGTTGCACTTTTTTTCTCGTGCAATGACCGGACAACCTAGTAGGTTTCTATTATTGCACATTCTGAAACCAAGAAAAGGAAGATAGGTGCATGACATTTATTTTTGGTCGCAACATTGATTGAGTTTCTCTTTGACTGTAACTGCTGTGTTGTTCAGTACAATTCTGGATACACCCTAAAGTGTTTCTCAGTTTCTCATTATTTGGTTTGTATATACATATTTGCAAAGACTTTAAAATGCATCTTAAGTTAATTTCTCTGGATATAAACTGTATTAATACAGATTTTGTTTTGATGGGATGTACTTCTGTTTACATTGGGCGCTGAAGACAGACGAATAACGAGGTGGAATTCATATAAATTCCCAAAGCTAAATGATCATTGAAAAAACATGGTAAGCTTGCTTATTTACTGCTAAAATGCTACATGACGGATTAGCTCAGGCAGATAAACCGAAGCCCAAAGTTTCTCTTTGAATAATCTTTGGTATATTGAAAAATATCTAGGGTATATCAGTATATAATACTTCAAACTACTTTTATGAAGAAAAAAAAAAGCAAATTAAGTAAGCTGTACCAAATATAAAACTGATAATTCATTGTTTGTAGAAGAAAAAAACACACAACAACAGAACTAATGAAACACCCGTTTTTATGTTTTAATATGTTGGTGGTTTCATACAAAAGCTGTAACTGAAACAAAATGATGTACAGTTACCTATACAAACTTTCCCCACCCCCAAATACAATAGGCTGGAAATAGGTCAAGAAGATTACCAGTAGACCATATTGCATACTGGCAGTATTGGGACGGTGACCTTATTATGTTGTCTGTTGTCATGTTTTATTAACTATACTGAACAAAAAAGAAGCTTCCGATGATGTTGATGCTGATGGTCCAGACAGCAAAACAGGAAAACATTAACGATGTTTTAAGAATAATTAGACAGTCCACCAACAATAGTTAAAACAAAGATGTTTTTGAAAACTTCAGTACACACGGGAGTAAGCCCCCTTTTCCTTAAATGATTTCTTAATTTTTTTTCTTCTTAAAATTGCTTTAAGCATGCATTTTGCCACAAAAAGATTAAATCTACGAAAATTACAGAATTTTTTCCGAGACAATATTCTCTATATGTTCCTTATCAAAACAATCACAAAAAAACATAACACAGATTGTGTAGATGGCAGCTTTTGATTACAAACAATCATCAGATTACCTCCCTCTAACATTTCCATATCATCTATAAAAGATTATTGCTTGCAAATTTGAAACTGTTTAATAGGATATTTAGTACTCACCTAAGTGTGCTTATAAACATAAAACATTACTTTATTAAAACGCTGTTTAAGCGTGTATACGCCCTCAAAAACTGGCATATATAAATACCAGCAAAAAAGTCGGACGTTTCTTTTTTTTGTTCAGTATATTACATTTGCTCAATTAATTTAGTTTGTGGTATTGAACGGACCTTTGGTGTCATTGCGCTTGATGCTGTGGTTTTTATAGGATATATTATCCTAATGTTGGAAAGATCAATGGAGAAGAGTTACTGAGCTGAACTTCATATTTTAACTGAGAATTTTCTACATGTACATAGTTTTGTGCCTTGTGTGTACGGTCAAACTCCTGTCTTGTAACATCACGATAGGAGTGGATGACGAGAAGGAGGAGAATACACCTGGCATGCAGAAATTGACATGAAACATCAATTGAAAGCACTAAACAAACAGAATTATAATACACATTTCACTCCTGTCTTTTGAACGTCCAGTGAATGCAGTTACATGCATGCATAAAGGATACGTTTGTCTTTTTTCTGAAAAGTAGTAATGGTATTTTTTATCATACAATTACTGCTGACCGAATATCAGTTATAATCAAAAATGTATAGCCGTGCAGTTAACACAAAATTTAACATACTTTAATAAATCAATACCTCTCCTGACTGCATAATACCACATCCGTTAACCGTTAACACATCAAAAACGTGTAACACAACAATGCAATATGGGTTTATGTAGTGTAAAACGACGCTTCGTTCCTTCATTTAAAATATGATGAAAAATGAGAAAAATGGTCCTATAGAAATCACAACACCCAAACGTAATGGGTCTGCACTGTACCACAAACAAAGAGCAAAAACACAAGAAGCTTACCAGTAGACCACATAACCTTATTATGTTGTGTATTATCATTTTTATTAACTATATGGACAAAACATATATATACTGTACCACAAACAAACAGCAAAAAGACACTACACAACAGAAAGAGTGGTGAAGACATGGTTACCGACTTGGAACAGTCAGTGGGCAATATGGCCCAACGGTTAGCTTAAATCGATTTTACATGTACACAAACTCGCTATAACTTGTCGTCAGAGTTCAAATGGACAAGACAGTGTAAATAAAAAAGTACATCCTATCTAAAGGAAATTTCTAACGGTCCGTATTACCAATGTGCATTCTTCACCGAAAAACGTTTCTAAGTAAAATGGTCAGTATATATATATTGAACCCAACAACTATCGCACCAGTAGACAATACCTTTAATGTATGAACTTATTGTATGCCTACTGGTACCGTTGGAGACGGGTGATTTGAATGATTTTTTTTTTAATTTACAGTCGTTATTGACAAGATATTTGTCTCGTTCAGAATGAAATTTGTTTTGATTTATTGATTGTTATTATTGATATTAAAGGTATTTTCTACTGGTGCGTTAGCTGTTAGGTTCAGTATATATGAAAACAGTAGGTTTATATTATATCACAATATAACTTACACAAGCCATTATGCAATCATGTGTCTCTATATCACTCGCAGTTTCAGTTGATATAGCAAATGTCATTACGTGATGGTAAAGCTTTTATTAGCACGATTTTATAACGGATATTTCGACTATAAAACACGTTTAAACGCACGTTTACCAAAAAAGGTGAAAACCTGTTTAAAATTACCTATTAAATGTTTTAATTTTACAATATGATTTTTTAAAACCAAAATTTAGGTTTCATTACATACCAACCCCGTTTTCGCTTCTTGGAGAAGGGGTTGGATGGGTTATGAACATTAACACTCGGACCACGTAATGTTTCTATATCACTATGTACGCTATTTCTATACGCTATTTCGCCTTTTGTAAGACTATGACATGTAATCTACGTTTAAACAATGGTAAGCAAAGCTGTACGTATATCTGAAGAACATATGTCTGATGATTTTCCGATAACATGCTGAAGGAACGTTTCATTGTTATAAGTTTGTAACTCTCTTAGAAAAGAGCAGTCCCAAATTGGGATACAACCCCGTTGAGGAAAGTTTCACGTAAAGCAAATGTGGCTTGGCAAGCTCTGATTACATGTAAGTAAAAATCAGTAGGTATGGTTACGCACAAGGGACAGACATTTGCTATTTTCGTTGGAATATCAACCCATATTTTACTTACAACTACCGAGTTAGTGAGAGTAGGTCGGTCCGGAGAACATTTCCATACCATCTCTGGTTCAATATTATTATGAACACACACAAATCTAAATACAGATATCATAATGTTGTTTGTGAAACGTATAATGTGTTGGCGATATTAAGACAAGTCTTCGAACTATGAGAAATCAATAGATGCGTATTGTCTTTATAAAAGTCAATGCTTATTGTCTTTATAAAAGTCAATATATAAAAGTCAATACATAGAGGATCTTACATGAGTACTCATTCATTATTGAATTTATTAAACGAGTTGGCAAAATGATATAAATCGACTTTTATTTCATTTTGCCTGTGGCTTTAACACGCGAAACCGACATAAACCGTGGGAATTGGATCATAGTCATTATCGATTGGCCTACTAGGCTTATTTGCATACTTATATAACTACAATCTCTACCCAGAGTTGTCGTTCCTTTCATACACAAACATCTCTGTCAACGTCTCATCAAATACCAAGAATCTTGGCAAACGATGAAAAAACGATGGAAATGCAAATTTTATTGATTGCACTAAATTAATATGTTTCTGAATTAACTTTATATGAAATGCTTAAAGGGAGTACATCAGGATTTTTCTAGAAACATCTTAATTTACAAAAATGTTCCAATTCATGATTAAACACTTATATCAGTCAAAATATGACGTTAGAACCATTTATACACCATATACACCATATAGCACCATATAGCTATGACGGAATCTGACGTAAAATGCTGAAATTAACCCTGGTGCGTCACCTAGGATAGCACGTATTACTGTGCAGAGTGAGTTTCTTTGCAAATAAGGGATCGTTTTTAGGCTCATTCATTATGTTTAGGCCCATTAGAATAGAAAATATAATTATTTGTCAATTTTAAGTCGGACCCCTAAACCACCATTAAAAGCCTGATGTACCCCCTTTAAATTACAAAGAAAAAATAACAAAGAATACATTTTTTCGGCTTGAATGTTTTAAATTTACAGTAAATTATGCTCAGAATTATATTGCGATATAATAAAGGGTTGTACTTTGGCATATCACTCCGCCATTAAAACATTCACAATACTCACCACCAAATCGTTCCCATACGGGTTACATTACAGCAGTTTGCTTACCAGCACTTTCCAGTATCACATGGCTCTTAACAACATAACTTAAATTAAACTATTATATTACTAACTTAAAATATATATCAAAATGTAGAAAATAAGTCGTGTTTCTTTCAACTGTTTACGTGTCAATCAGCAGCCGATAGTTTGTGGTGTCATGGTGTTGAAGTTCTGATCGCCATTTTGATATTTTAGCTATGGTCATGTGACAAACTATCATATGATCGGTGGCTACTTTATTAGACGTTGACAGCTCGGTCAATGACAGCCTTGGGAGAGATTGATATAACTAGTGGTATATCATATAGAATGGTGTTATTCCACTCCAACTATCTTTTACTCAGATCCGCACAGTTCACTAACCTTGGACATGTCACTATTATGAACGCACGACTGAAATCTCGTATTACTGTTGTTATTAATACGAACAATGACATAGCATATCAAATTACAGTAAAGCAATAATGTAGACTTAAGCAGAAAAATAAATGTACTCCTACAACCGATATACAATATGACGATATTGTAATTTGACACAAGCAAATATTTATGTTTAAAGTATTTCTGTCGACGAAATTATGTAATGAATGACATACTTTTGACCATGAAAGGCCAAAAATCATGTATTGTAGGCGGAAAATCAATATTAAATCTAGACTGCGTTACATATATTTAGCATTAAATTACAGATGTTTTTTTTAAAAATCGAACACAAACCAGTCATATCGTGCAACAACAATTGCGACGGATTAAAATGGCAGCTATAATGCTCGCTACCCTTTTGATCCGATTAATGGATTTTGATCACCATACTGCACGCATGAGCTCGTTAGAAGACAATATGAAGATGACGACGGAAACTAATGAAAGACTAACGAAAATGTGGATAAAGAAAAACAAGAACATTTCAGCCTAAGTAGATATCAAAATCGAACAGGAAAAGTAGCATTCAAGGACGACAGATAACCACAAACAAACACAGAAACAAAGAGCAATTTTAAAGATGAATAAAAGGCAAGATAAGACATCACAAACATAAAAGCGTTGTCACTAGGACTATCGCCTTGGAACAAAGCCGCTGAGGATTTAAACCAGGTGTTAGGGTGCACCAAAGCTCACTCTTACCAGTAAACGCGACAGTGGAAATAAAGACATCCCCCAACAGGCTATAATCTCTAACAAACAAGGCAGCATTAATAGGCATTATAAGTAAAACACATAAATGATCATATATATATAATACATTGCTGTAGCAACGTCGATGCTTATCATAAAAAATCATGTACATTTATCTTAACGGATCTCTCTATATTGTAACATATTTCCACCCTAGTTGCAAATAAGAAACTTAAATATATTCTGTGTGAGTTTGATCCGATGACCTTTGACCTCTAGCGATTTCTTAAAGTTTATCGTTGATTTGATATCATGAGATACAGTTAGATACAGTTAGACATTACATGCTTTGGAAGAGTGATAGTTTTGTAGTTCGAAGTTACTTCATATCATTATTTCCATTAACATCCGATAGAATTGTCGCACGTATCGATATAGCTCTAAGATGTCGATCAAGCAAACCAGCGATACAGTGAGAAGAGAAAGTTGCGTAAGAATGTTCCGCGTGCTGACAATTAAATGCGCCGTACAGTAATTTTGACAAATATCTGTAATGCACCGTACTGTTTTTGGTACTGAAAGCACCGTCCAGTAGCAAATCCGTGTGGGTAACGCAACGTACAGTCTAATATTTTTTCTTATGTATTGCAAAGTTTACAAGAAATGAGTTATCAGAGCCCGTATTCATGAAGCAACTTAAAGCGAAAATATTACATAAGGGTGCCCTCTGGTGAATATCAGTATAACAAGAATTTTTAATTTCCCTGTTTTTTATGAAGACTAATATATTACTAGTTAGTTTCTGGAAAAATAATGACGTGTTGGTGATCTAACTTTTTCGCAATATTAATCTTTAGCAATACACCCCCAAAGTGGGGTTTTGAATTCCGAATCAGCTGAAAATTGGGTATGGCTTTAGAAATCACCTAATATTTTAGAAGCAAATGAAAAAAAGTTATGAGAAGATAAAACAGGTATCAATACAAAACATTTTTTTTTTTATTTTTTTTTATTTTTCTTAAGTATCCATTACATATACCAACAGAGTACATACATCTTATTTTTACATATTGATAACAGTTACATACATACTGCAAACAAGGTATAGTCATACTCATTTTATCCTATTTTGTTAAAGGGACACATGGCGAACATGAGTTACATTTAAGTATTAACATAAGTATCTCGGCTATTAAACCTGCCATATTCTATCCAAATGTTCAAGTACACAACTAATGCATTATCATCAAAATTGAGTAATATGTAAAATCAATTTACATGTACCTTGAATTATTTAAACATTTAACTTTAATGACTGAAAGTATGCAGGTCATATTGAAGACCAACAGGACGCTGTGAGTTTTAAACTAATTAAGATTGCCAAGTGTCCCCTTAAATTTTACTCAGCATATGTATACAGTACAGTAAAATATCTTATTCTCATTAACTGTATACATGCATCCATAATATATTCTCAAGTACATGTATATACAACTTTACAGACTTGTACACACATAAATCATTATCTACACACTCACCGTATGTATTGTTTTGTATATCCTGTTCTCAAGTATATACAACTTTGCAGATATACAGACATATGTACATACATAAATCATTATCTACACACTCACTGTATGTACTGTTTTGTATATCCTATTCTCAAGTATATACAACTTTGCAGATATACAGACATATGTACACACATAAATCATTATCTACACACTCACTGTATGTATTGTTTTGTATATCCTGTTCTCAAGTATATACAACTTTGCAGATATACAGACATATATACACACATAAATCATTATCTACGCACTCACTGTATGTATTGTTTTGTATATCCTTTTCTCAAGTATATACAACTTTGCAGATATACAGACATATGTACACACATAAATCATTATCTACACACTCACTGTATGTATTGTTTTGTATATCCTGTTCTCAAGTATATACAACTTTGCAGATATACAGACATATGTACACACATAAATCATTATCTACACACTCACCGTATGTATTGTTTTGTATATCCTGTTCTCAAGTATATACAACTTTGCAGATATACAGACATATGTACACACAAAAAACATTATCTACACACTCACTGTATGTATTGTTTTGTATATCCTGTTCTCAAGTATATACAACTTTGCAGGTATACAGATATGTACACACATAAATCATTATCTACACACTCACTGTATGTATTGTTTTGTATATCCTGTTCTCAAGTATATACAACTTTGCAGATATACAGACATGTACACACATAAATCATTATCTACACACTCACTGTATGTATTGTTTTGTATATCCTGCTATTGAGATAATAAACTCTTCAGATTATGCATGGATTACTTTTCTTTCCAGTGGGGGAGGGGTGGGGGTAACAATTATACAAAACATTTTCTGGGGCATATATATAACGACAGGAAAAAATTACAACTTAAAAAAAAAGCTAAGAAGTAGACAGCAGTGTTTACTAGGATGATTGTTATGGTGTCCCTGAACTTTGACATAATAAAAAGTCTGTATCTATCTATTTTATTGTCCTATTTTACCAATGTTTATATATCGACTCCACATGGCTTCAAATTTTTGTACTTTTACATTTTTATATGCTATCCACTTTTCCACTTTGTATAAAGATATAATATGTTTTTTAAAGATATCTAGTAATGGGTTTTGCTTTTGCATCTTTTGCTGATATATAAAAAGTTTGGCTTGCATGATAATTTTGCTCAAAGTGATATCAAATTTATTATTTCCAAATAAGATATCTGTTTCTTCCCAAATTGTCAAAGTTATATTACATTTATTTCTAATGTATTCTGCAAGACCTGACCAAAACTGTTTTACAACCTCACAATTCCAAAACAAGTGATGTATGGTTTCAGGTAAAATATTGCAAAAGCTGCACATGCTGTTATCTAGAATGTTCATTTTTGTTAGTAAATAGTTAGTTCCCAGAATTCTATGGTTGATTCGATGTTGTAACCAAAGTAATTTTGGATCTTTTGTTATTTTAAACGGTATTGCGTAAATTGTTTCGAAATTATAGTTAGGTACTGTTAAAACTTCGTTCTTCCATTTTATTAATGACTTTGGGTAAATATGTTTTTTAATCAACATATCATAAATTAGTCTACAGCCTTTAGTATGTTTTTGGATTAGTGATAGTATAAGAGGGCGTAATGGGTTTGGACTATTATTGGGTAAATGTTCAATTTACCCAAGTAGTTTCTAATAGCAGTAATAAGACTTTCATATTCTAAGAAATTCGACCTTATGTCATGTCGATTATTAAATTCTCTGTAAGAGTAAAGGTTTCCATTTGTGTTTAAAAGGTCATTGATTAATAAAATTCCTCCTTCGTACCATCTTCTATAAAAAACGCTTGAACCTCCGACCTTAATATCTGGATTATACCATAAATTAACAGCATGAAATTGCTGCCATGAAGTCGGTTTCACGTGTTCAGTAAATATTTTATAACAGGAAACTACTTCTTTCCAAAAGGGATTATGTATTCTATGTAATTTCTGTTTGATAAAATCACTACCAAAATTAACTACGTCTGTAAGAATGGGGCACATTTTTTTCGCCAACTGAGTATATTTATTATCTGTCTGGAAAATTCTGCGAATCCAAGTAGTTTTTAGAGCTGACATAAATTGTTCAATATCAATCATTCTTAGCCCCCCAAACTCATGATCTTGTATTATAATGGTTCTTTTTATTTTATCTTTTGCATTATTCCAGAGAAAGTGATAAAAAATATTTTGAAGAAGTTTGATTTTTTCAGGTGATGGGTTGGGGATTCCGATTATCAAATGATTAAGTTTAGATAGAGCTAGGCTTTTTAGAATCACAATTTTTCCCAAAGGAGTAAGTATTCTTTTAGACCAACCTGCAAGAAATCTTTTAATTTCCTCTATTTTAAGGTCGTAATTTATTTTTATCATTGAATTCAGGTTTGTTGAGAATTTAACCCCTAGTACAGTGAAATTGTCTTTTTCCCAACATAAATTGTATTCTGGACATAACTTTGTGTCGCTACCTTTTTTTGATCCAAACCAAATAAGTTTTGTTTTGTCAGTATTTATATTAAGGCCGGAGATTTGTGCATAAAATTTTAATGTCAACATGGTGTGTAGAAGTGAGTCTTTGGAGCCATCTAGAGTCAAACTGGTATCATCAGCATATTGTGATACTAAAAACTCTGTATTATCTACATGAATACCTTTAATTTTAGGATTGCTTCTTAACATTACAGATAATACTTCTGCACACAGAATGAACAGGTAGGGTGACAATGAATCTCCTTGACGACAACCTCTTTGTAGATAGAACCAGTCTGACATATGCCCATTAACAATAACACATGACTCTATATTGTGGTAAAACAGTTGTATCCAACTAATAATTGAAGGGCCAAAATTAAAAAATTGTAAAACTTTTGTCATGAAATTCCATGATACCGTGTCAAAAGCAGTCGCAAAGTCAATCAAGAGCAGTAAGCCTGGAATATTGTATTTCTCAGCATAAAATAGTATGTCATACAGTAATCTTATATTTGTTCCCATAAATCTGCCTGGTAAAAAGCCAGTTTGATCTTCATGGATAATAGTACATAACACATTTTTTATTCTAAAAGCTATTGATGATGATGCTATTTTATAAGAAACATTTAGAAGAGAGATCGGTCTCCAGTTTTTCAAATATAATTTGTCTTTGTTGCCTTTCGGAATGCAAGTTATAACTCCTTGTTTTTGTGTTATTGAGAGTTCTCCATTTATATAAGCATAATTTATTGTCCTAACTAAAAAAATAACCCATATTGTTCCAGAAAAACTTATAAAATTCAACCGTAAATCCAGAATTACCTGGGCTTGTGTTGTTGGACATTCTTTTCAATGAATTAAGCATTTCTGTATAGTTGAGAGAACCCTCTACAGACTGTTTTATATTTTCACTTAGTTTTGGTATATTAAAGTCTTTAAGTAAAACATTTAAATCTATATCTATTGTTTCTTTAGCTTCGTATAATGTTTTATAATGTGCTTTTGTTTCCGTCAAAATTTCTTCCTGAGTTTTCAAAGTAGCCCCTAATTTGGATATTAAAGAATTCATATATTTTGAGACATAATTTCTATTTTCTAAATAGCAAAAATAACTCGAAATACAACACATGTATAATAAAAATAGGAGAACTATTTGAAGTTTTCAATTTCAGCACACACTAATGAAACAAAAAAAATCACAAAAAATTGCATTTTTGGGCAAATTTTAGGCAAGACAAACTAAAAAAGACACAAGAAGAAATTTGTAATAAACTGGTATATATAATAGAGAATTATAAGTTTATCAAATAAATGTGATAAAAAATATTTGTCGGTGTTCATCTAAATGAGTTAACAATTAAACATGTTAAAGACCCATCATTTTATTACAGAAAAAGATAGATATGTGCTTTGGTTTTATTTATTATATCAAAGTCATTTAAATGACTGGCATACATACACCTGATATACAAACATCATATCTAATTGAATTACAAACAGTGTAGCAGTATATAATATACACAATATGACCAAAATATCTTAAAAGAGATGTTGATTTACCCCACCCACTTCATTTTGTATGGTATATTTTACCCGACTGTTGTATTTGCTTGTGTATACTGAAACAGCATCTGCCATGTTAGAATTAAAATTAATGTTTACACAATGTTATATCAAATCCAAATAATCTATCTCTAAGTGTGATATATCACACAATATACAACAGTTTGTCTATCAAAAGCATGTTATTAAATCACTCGTGTTTTCAGCCCTCATGATATAATACCTGCTCATATGATCTCAAAACTGTGGCAAAGTGTGCGATATACCATTATTATGAATGAATCAAACCCTAACCCTGGTATGTCGCACAATATACAAAAGTTTAGATTAGATATCAGACGTGTAGGAATTATATCTCGAGGCTAAAGCACTCGGGCACATATAGGATCTCAGGGATGATACAGTGGTTGAAATCAAAACTGACATATAATAATCTATAATTATCGAACCTACATCAATGTGTGGGGTTCATGATTGTGAACATGTATACTAAGTATCAAGGATGTATGACTATATGAGCTTGCCAGAACTGAATGTTGTTTAACGGCTCATCAACACAGTATAGGTTATTTAGAGCCCCACCCATAAAAAAAATAAAAAGGCGGATCTGGTCAGGGTAGGTGTTTCGATGGAATGTGGGAAACCGCCCTACTCCTACTTTTGCCTATTAAACATGCTCGGAGAATAGACTTTGATATATAAACTTCGGATAGGAAGATTTATGTCCCCTTACGATGGACGAGCCTAATTGGAAATGACGAACACACTATGGAAACTCAGTGGCGCCGTTGAGGCTTGAACCCAAATCCTGTGCTTTTAAGTGCACCTCACTATCCACTACACCGGCACTTGACAAAACAAATATAACGGTTTAATATGTCAAACTAGTATAGACATGAAATTATCAGTTTCCAGACTGTAATTAGTGGGAAGCGGTCACTAAGACGACCTTGAACTAGAAGTGTGTTCCATCATCCATGGAACACTGGCTTCGTCTGCTGACAGTGCTGTGTGCTTATTTCCAAGGTTAGGTTGCAGGTTAGGCTGATAGAAAGGGCATAAGTCTGCCAAAATGAAAGTCAGAGGTATTGCACATGTGTAACAACATTCCTTGAGATGAAGATGTGTGTGAAGTTTCATGAATTATTTTTTTAAATACTTTTCAATTAATGGCCAAGGTTTAGGATGCAGGTTAAAGCATGACGGACGGACGACGACGGACAAAGTGATCGATAAGTGTCTGCCGTCATAAGCAGGTGACACACAAATAAGTGTTCAGTTCTCATATAAATATATCCGTCATGCGGATATTTTTATGCGCTCTTCAACCCAATGAATTTTACTTGGCCAGGCTAGACCAGTGACATTTGCTTTATCAGAGAACAAAGTGATCGATAAGTGGCGATAAGTGTCTGCCATCCTAAGCAGGTGACACAAAAATAATTGTTCAGTTCTCATATAAATATATCCGTCATGCGGATATTTTTTATGCGCTCTTCAACCCGATGAATTTTACTTGGCCAGGCTAGACCAGTGACATTTTCTTTATCAGAGGAGTACCGCTAAGTACAGCAAAGCATGTTTCGAGATGCTAATTTCAGTGCTTGATGTTCACTTCAAGATTGCCTGTCACTTTAATTACAAAAGATCTATCTAAAAAGCTCGAATAAACAATAAATAGATTAAAACGACCTTGTGTTCCCAAAAGGCAGTTTTTCAATTTCAGATACATGTACGCAAATGGAAACTTTTTTTTTTACACAGATCCAACTGAACCAAATAATAAATAATACAATATTTTATTTATATTATATTTATAAACATCTATTAAATACTACAATAATGAAATTTACTTCATACTTATAAAAAAAAAATCAACAGTCATATATGGCCTAATATGTGTTAAAATGATGTAAAACACCAAAAGTTTTTTTGCATGTGAACAGTATGACATTGTGTACATTTGGTATTTTTTAAAAGCTTTACGCATTATATAGTCTCTGTGAGATATAATTATGTTCATTTTGGTTCTTTAAAAAAATAACGTCTGCTCAGTCCTCGGGATTGCCAAATAGAAGTCACCATCATGATCAGACGAACACATCTGAAGCAGGATACGCAGTAACAGTATACACTGTAACACATAAGGCCGAAGAAAAATTAACCACGTTTCTGATTTGGCCTAATTAAATTAAAATATTTCCTGGAGTTTAGAATCTGGCGATCACAGTATAGTCAACTTCTTTGGTTAAATCCACATCTTTCAGGGTTGCATTGGTATTTGAAGAACGAAGGGCATCTCGAAACCAGATGATGTGTCTCTGAAAGGAAACAAAACAAGCTGTTAAAAAGGATGGTGGGGGAAAATATATTAGATATATGCATGGCATTTCACATGAATCGACAGAGTGTCCTGTTATTTTTAACTTGGGCTGTCCTATATACCATATTTCCTCTAATAGTAGCTCACGGGCGCTATGCAAAGTGCGAATGGGGGTGCTACTATTATGATACAAATGTTCAATATATTTCACCTCCTTTCCCGACTGTTTCCTTATAGAATTACTGTACGGCGATCTTTTACTGTTACACTGGTAATGACTAAACATAAACCCGACGATGTACTGAGTACTATATTACTGTCATCACTCTGCTTATGTATGATACACATTTCCGTCAAACTTGACGATTACAACATGGGTTGGTTGCGTATGAATTAAATAATAATAAAATATCCTTATTAAAGGGAATGTAGCGACACAGTCAAACAAGCTCTTTTATTGAGGGCTCTGACAAACTTGGAAAAATGTGAAAGAATTATCAAAATCGGACGATAAACAAAAAAGATATGACAATTTGAAGGCTGTTCTAAAATAGATATCGGAGCCGCCATTTTGAGAGCTTTGACATCATAGATCCAAATTACCATATATGGATAAATAGCATTTAACATGTTTAAAGCAAAGAAAATCACCGCAAATGAATGCAAAATGTTTTTCTGATCATATATAAAACATTATTGCCATTAAATATACACGTTTTTCATACAGTTGCCGTCATTTTTTCCTTATCAATTAGTAAATGTTCATATTTATAAATATTCCATATAATTATGGTCATTTAGAACTGTGCTGTCAAAGCTCTCAAAATGGCGGCTTCCATGTCCATTTCAACTGGACCTTCAAATGATCATAGTTTCTTTGTTTATCGTCCGATTTTGATCATCTTTCAGCCTTTTTTAACTTTTTCAGAACTCTAAATAATAAAGATTGTTTGGCAGTGTTGCTCCCTTTAACCTCACAAGGACACTACAGAGCATCTATTTCAAAACAAATGTTTAGCTGGGAGTTTTATCAATCCATAACATTATTAAAATATAAAGAAGACGTCTTAAAACGATAGAAAAAGGAATTTAAAAATTGATAAATATTGACTTAAGATATTGTTAAGAATTTTTTTTGAATACGGACCCTGGTTATTTAGATATCATCACAAAGTAATAAATACAAGTTATTTCGCGCCAATCCTTGAAGAAAAATGCCTGTAATGCTTCAAAGCAGGTGGGATCCCTCGATTCGATTGCATATCGACACAAACTGACATACTTCAGCGATGATTTTTCAAACAGTAGTAAATTATTTATATACTATGCAGCCGAGTGTAAAGGAATCATTTTTCTAACTGTCTGCATTAGTATCTATGCATATCACGCCGAATTAAGCAAGAAGTAAGGCACTTACTTGTCGGATGTTGGCGTGTCCGCCATCTTGGAAATAACAAAATCGGCTAGCCGTACAGTAGTTAATAGCAATTAATCAACGTTGCAAAAATCGGTAGCAACTCCTTTTGGAAGTATGTTTATTGGTATAATAAAATAATAATGGCCAAACGGATAAGGTAATCTATAAGAGCGGAAATATGGAATTAATTTCGAACGTTCCCTAGTTTATTGGCACCAAGTAATGGATTTACATCGTCTCTCCAAATATCGATACGTACAAAATGATGAATCATTCATTTGAAAAGGGGTTTTGTTTGATACAGACTTCTGAACAATAACCGACTATGTCTGTAGTAACTACATATAACTCTCATACAATGTGTATGTCTACACAACAACAAAAAAAATACAACTTTACTTTACCGAAACCAGTATCAACTAGTTTATCGTTTGCTCATGTGTTGTCCCTGTTCATCTTTTAGACTTTTGTTAAGCATAAGATGTTACACTTAACATGTTTCAAAGCCGATGAAAGAAGAGGATCGCAGGCTATGATTTTTGCATAACATTTCTCATTCCTTTTTTGACAAGTGTACATTTTCATACATAAACGTAGGTATAAACGTCGAATGTAGCATTTACAGAAGACAATCAACCAAAAACGCGTTTAAAACAAACAACAATTATAAGGAGAACAGAAGAACATTATGCGACACTAAAGGTGCTAAGGTATTTCGAAGTTTATGGTAACCGTCTCCCTGATCGATTAGTTTGTTGTCTATACAATGGTTACACTTTTGAAATGATTATGTCCTCAACTCGACTACAAGCTCCAGAAAAGCGAAAACGTTGAGAAACATATAACCCATTTATAAGCAGTTGTCGTGGAAAAAAAGTCTAAGAGAGGATAATTAACAAGTCAACATTGAAATAATCTCTCTTCTCAAATATTGTGATTATTATTTCTCCAGAATAAATCGAGAAATAAAACGACACTAATACTATATTATTTGTGTTGAGTTGAAATTCTTTAAGATATATATATTTAACTATAGTAGAAAACGAAAGGTTATCAATATTCAGTTTATCATTTTATTGAATTTATCATTCAGATACCGATGGGTGTTAATCAATGATTCAGTATCTGCCAGAGTATCTGATGAAATACTCAACATAAAATCGCTTTCATAGCAAATGGAAAACAAATCTGCGATACAATATGCACAATTCGTATGAATACCAACAATTTGTTTATGCAGTACACAGTAATTCCATACTTGACGAAAATATACTCAGTACATGTAAAAACGCAACATTTTTAATTTTCGATTATTTTTAGTTGGCTGGTTTTTGTTCAAGATTGTATTTTATGTTAGTACACAAGTCACATTTTCCAAAAAGATAACATATGGCTATACAAAGTGGCATAACATTTGCTCTACTTCTTTCAGTTAAAGCACATTTTGCACGCCGACCTTTAACATCTGTAGAAATTCAAAAAATAACCAAGTGTTGCGTTTTTAAATATACCGAGTGTAGTATCTACAAATATACTGAGTGTAGTATCTACAAATATACCGAGTGTAGTATCTACAAATATACCGAGTGTAGTATCTACAAATATACCGATTGTAGTATCTATAAATATACTGAGTGTATTATCTACAAATATACTGAGTGTATTATCTACAAATATACCGAGTGTAGTATCTACAAATATACTGAGTGTAGTTTCTACAAATATGCTGAGTTTAGTATCTAATAGGAACATAAGTGCTTTATTAACTTCTTGGCATGCCCACATGGTGTAATTATCCACATTGCAGTTAATAAAACAACGCTTAAATATTGGCTTAAATATTTCTACAGGCCAATGTGATTTGAATAAGATCAATACATTTGTCTTTGATAATGACGGGTCGTAATGTTGCATATAGTATGGTGAAGTCATATGTAGACGCTTATTGCACATTTTTATCAAGAACGCCTCAAGAATTGTTAATTTACCAAAATAAATTAATCTCAGAGTTATACTAAGCGTTAGCATAATAATGTTTAACATGATCTGTAAACACAATTGCGAAGGTTGTTCGAAAGTTATGGTAACAGTTTCACTGATAGAGTACCTTTTGAGCTATACAACGGTAAATTTATATTAAAGTTCTCAAATCGACAACAAGTTCCAGAAAAACGAATACGTTCATAAACATTAAACCCCGTAATAAGTTACTCGGTGAACATCCGCGTATAAGTGGGGAAAATAACAATCTCAAAATTTAAATCATCTTTCTTGCCATATATTTTGTTTACTATTTCTCTATTTTCAATTGTAAATCAAGAAAAGAATCGACCATATCAGAAGTATTAGCTTTGTTGAGTTGAAGTTTTCTGGGATAGACAGTATTTACGGTCGTAAAAATGAAGGGTTGCCAATGTTCATTATGTCGTACCAAGAGGTGTTATAAAAGGATTCGATGGCATCTGCCTGGGTATCTGGTGAAAGACTCAACAATGATTTAATCTCTTTCATATCAAAAGTAGGTATAAAAGTCGAACAAGAAAGTTAGCTTTCATAGACAATCAAAACACGCATTAAAACAAACAATTACAATGCTAATAATAATAAGCTATACAAAACAATCTCATTACGTGGTCCCGCCTTAATTCCATTAAGCGATGTGAAAGCTTATATATTAGCTTGATTTTATAAAGGATATTTTGACAATAAAAATCACATTTGCCAACTCGCATAAAGGGACACATGGCAAACTTGAAATGTGTATCTAACATTAAAGTTAGCATTATGATTTACTTAATATCCAGTATCATTTTGACTTCAAACTTGCTTGCATACACTTAAATACTATTTTGAGTTTTCACATTTTTATTCCATTATTCTACAATAGGTTTAAATACATTATCTGTGTAATATAATGAACAATTAGTCAAACGCAAAACCAATTTGCTTTGAACTATTCTAATAATTAATATAAATGATTGAACAAATGCCACACTGCACAGGCAACGCTACTGTGATATATAAAATAAGTATGAAAGGAAAGATTTGGAAATCGCCGAATACGATAAATATAACAAATATTGCAGTCTCGGTTTGAGACTTTTCATGAACGGTAGTGAAAATCCCGCCCTCTATCCCAGGGTTGAACAGAACTCATTATTTAAAATGTCAATAGTATGGAATGTTGGGCCATCCCGAAAGTGGTATGCATAAGACGATGAACGTGGAACCTTTAATGTGGCATTTTCATACCATTCCATGGTCAGCGGCGTATGGTCACTGATTCTAACAAAATTCTTTGTCGGAAACTTATTTCTGTTGTTTTTGTCCAATATGTTTCACACTTATACTTGTTAGGCTGGACATATACTTGGCATGACACGTGATTTGGTGTGCGACACACCTTCTATTGTTGATACATACACAACGTAATATGGTACAATCTTATAGAAGCAAATATTCATATCAATAATACAATAGGATTATTACTATAGTAACTTGTTTTTTGCAGTTTGTATCACCTCAAGTAGGTAAATGCCAGATCAGGATCGCACGAGAAGCATAGCCTCGAATGTGATCCTGATCTGGCATTTACCTATGAGAGGTGATACAAGCTTCAGAACAAGTTACTATAGTAATGATCCTTTTATTATATACCTCTTTACATATCATTAAAATAGAATACATGTATCAAAAAAAGAGTATGATAATGGACCTTTGGAAACGGCCGAGCACGACACATATAAAATATTGCAGTCTCGGTTTGATTGAGACTTTTCATGAGTGGTAGTGAAATATGCTAGCTACCGCTCACGCCCTCTAGCCCCGGGTTGAGCAGAACTCAATAAACAACAAATTAAAGCAAAATTATATAAAGTCAAATTAACTGAAAACCACCAAAGGAAAGACATGAAAACATGTACATTACATTGCAACAACTACACCTGTGTTCATTACAAATCAAATTCTGATGAATTTACCAACAGAAATAACCTGAAATTAATTAATTAACCCACAATGTTCACAAACGCACAAACAGACATTCTGATAGTTCACATTTCACGTTAAAACATCTATTGTCCTTAATACTAGTTGGGAAATCCCCAGCATTCCAATCTGACATTTTCCAAAATCTATTTTAGTAGCATACTGATAACCTGTAGTGTGATACGGATTGTTGTATTCCATTGTAAGAAAATGTATGTAAATATTATTGATAGGTATATAATAAATACTGATGAGGGATAATTATTTGGTTCTTTGGAAGCACAAGCACACTCAGTTGTACGAAGCAACACTTCTCACGCTCCCTAGCAGCGGCTTAAGCGGTATTCTAGTGCAAAGCATATATTGGGCTCAGTGATCCCAAAGGACCAGTCAGCCTGGTGACTATCCAAAAAGCTTTAAACAAGCTAAAAATTCAAGATAATTAAAGGCAAAAACTCTGCAATGCAAGGTTTTGTTATGCGTATTGTGGAATGTATCTGAGGTCGGTTGGAAACCACACTATAATCACATTTGGTGAATATCAAACACTGTTTGCAGGTGTTTGCCTATTTTGAAATATGCACAGACAACGTGCATCGATTTTGTTCAATGTCGAACTCGTCTGAAATGTTAATCATATCATCACTTAACCTCGACCGCATTTGACAAGAATATATAATAACACAAAAACTTTTCATATACCTCTAAAATATAATAAAAATAATAATAAAAATAATAATGCAATGAACACCTGACGTACTTCCCGTTGTAGTATATGCTTTAAATTCTCATTCACTGAATATACTGTAGCAAATAAAGGATTGCTCTAACGTTGAAGTTACAATGAACATAAATGAATAATATACCAAAATAACTATTGATCTGGCACACATGAGTAAAGAAGGAAGTATCATATAGTCCAAGACGGTTGTTTAACCTTAAGGTTACTTAAGGTTTTTAACTTTAAGGTTACTTTAAGTTGTTTAACCTGAAGGTTACTTAAGGTTGTTTAACTTTAAGCTACTCGTTCGGCGGCAATTTGCTCAGGAAACACAGTTCCTAGCCAAATGGATTTTAATTCCAACAGTGCCACTGATGCTTCTGTTGATAATAATACTGGTTGTGTTGCAGCAATTATTTGCCTTTATAACAAATATTTCCTTTATTAAGTTGATGCAATTATTGCCGTCATTTCTGCTCTTTCTGCTACGCCTTTGCTCCTGCTGGAGCTGCTCTGCTACTGCTGCTTCTGTTGTTAATTATAATAATAATAACAATAAGAGTGTCATGACGCAATTATGCAACAATATCAATAAATACTGTAAAAAGGGGGATCCCTTGGAAGCAACAAACAGTAATAAGAGATAAGAGTAGCAGACTCGGTTTTATTGAGTCTGTTCATGAGAGGTAATGTAGAGTGAAACACCTCTCACGCCTCCTAGCACATGCTTAAGCGATACATTAAAGCCACAAAGACTGGGCTTGATGATCCCAAAGGACCAGTAATTAATAACACTACTGATTTGTAGTCGGGGCAACTTTTTACGGCTGTCACATGCGTACATGCGACAAGGGTAGCAAAAAGAGTTAAGCAATATATAGTCTGATTTAGGATACTTTGTACAACTATTATTGTTTTATATAACATTGTGTTCATGTCTTGATTTACAGACGAATATGTCCAAAATGTTTTGGCTTGAATTTAGGTTAGGGTTGACAGATATCAGACAAAGGGACATCCTGAAAATTAAATGTCTATGTTGTTGAAACTTCTTAAGGCTGAAATGGTTGAGAGCAGAAACATCCTGTAATCCATTTTATCATGGTTGATTGTCAATGTCAATACATGCTATAAGTGACATAACATTGGCAATGGCAGAATATAAATTTGTCAACCGTTTAGACGCTGATGTGTACGCCATTCTGTGTATTTTTCCTTATTTTGCGCAGTACTGAACATAATACAAATAATCTATCTATCACATGTACGTTTCATGTGAAACTGAAACACATTATGAGGGATGTCATTTTCAATTCTATCGACACATATCACTTTTTCCAGATCGCCTCTAGTCTCTTTAAAGTACCATACAAAAATAGAAATTAGACTACCTAAATTAGAATCCAAAGCCGAATACATGGGTTTGCATATTCCCACATACCAAACTCGTTGTGGTATCAAAGTCACAACGGCTGCAAGCCATGAAAATCAATTATATATCAACGTTAATTTGATTTATCCGTTATACCAGCCCGCTGCTTGGCTTAAACAAGTTTACAACTGATATAAATGAGCAATCATTTGCTCTGCACAACCTTTTCAGTAGAGCTAGCATATTTACTGATTCTTAATATATCTCGTACGAGGCTTTCAGTTTTCGACCAAACCACAGAAGATGCATATCATAAGCAATTATTCATTTAAAGTTTTAAACTTGACACACGGGATGCACACCAATTAAGCAGTTGTGTTTGTATCGGTAGACATTTGCGCTTGATGACGCCAAATTGCAGATTACTTTAAGCTCTATGTGTTATTTATGTATTTTGTCTGCTTACACGTGACACAAGCTGCAAATCTGCAGACATAGATGAATATACTATAAGCATACGCCAAACACATTTGATATTTAATGAAACCTTATATAAACATGGGGTTTTCTGTATCATCTGTCGTCATCGTCGTCGTCGTCGTACCATCATCAGATCTGACAATAGTATTGTCTCCTTCAATTTTCCCCGATGTTAGGAGTTGTTTAATTTAAAAACATAGCATCTCCTTTACTGAAGGATAAAAGACGTTGTAAAAATCAAATCATACACAAATCTCATGTCGATATCAGGTTGTAATCAAATTTCATCCATAGTTGACCAATGCACCAGTTGTTAGTATGGTATAGTAGTATGGATAGTGTAATACTATGCTTTTTGTATTTTGATAGGGTTCCCATAACAAAATTAAAAACAACAAAACACCCCAAAAAATATAATCTGGCTAAATGCATATATTTGTATTAAACCATTAACCATTCGAAGCGACCTCGATAGTTCATTGGATAAGGCCTTGGCGACAGAGCTACAAACCTCTTAGCTAAAGACCTCTGCCTCGCGTGTGGTCACTTCCTGTCGAATGCATATCTATTGGGAATCGTCATCCTTCTTCTCAACTCCCTCTGAGGTTGCTGTACAAAATATAACTTAATACGATGTGTTAAAAGGAGGTAAAAACCCATTGCATTCATTCACGAATCATTCGTACAAACTTGGTCAATACCGGCTGCAAATATTGGTCGAGATGTTGAGAATGATCTCTAACCAGCGTAGCAGAGCCGCTTTCAAAGGACAAGCAGTACGTAGTCTCGATCATCCAGACATCTCGCGAGACTTCTCTCAAAGAAGTCCAAACGATGGTCTAGTCTCTATCATCCAGTCACACTCAAGCTGACTGCGAGCGCTAGCGAGCGTCTGGACTCACTGTTCTTTAAAAATGTTGACCGATAGACGGCGCCAACCGTCAAAACTGACTGCGACGTGACGTCATTTTGATTGCAACATCAAAATGCACGTTGAATTACGCGCAACATTAGGTCCTATGGGATGTGTGTACGTCCTTATTAAATATACAATAAACTTCGTTTTATTGTAGTTTCTCTCAAAACATAATATAATCTTACAAAATGATGTTTAAAATTTAATTTATAGCATTAATCGTGATCCGCTGACTATGTTTGGAGTAATTTTATTGTACAACATAGCGCGTAACGTCACGTATTTTTTGACGCCGTCGTGACGTAGGGGGTGATTCCCACGGATTTCCATAACCAACTGAAGTTGACCAATCAGAGGCCGGTGATTTTTTTTTGTCCACGCCTCGTTTTGATGTCAAAAATGTTAAAGAAGCTTTACTCCAGACCATCGTTTGGACTTCTTTGAGAGAAGTGTCGCGAGAGGTCTGGATGATCGAGACTAACGATGATCTAGAGTACAGCTTCTTTAAAAATTTTGACAGTTTATTGTATATTTAATAAGGACGTACACACATCCCATTGGAACTAATGTTGCGCGTAATTCAACGTGCACTTTGATGTTGCAATCAAAATGACGTCACGTCGCAGTCAGTTTTGACGGTTGGCGCCGTCTATCGGTCAAAGTTTTTAAAGAACAGTGAGTCCAGACGCTCGCTAGCGCTCGCAGTCAGCTTGAGTGTGTCTGGATGATAGAGACTATGCAATACACCTCTTGGATAATAAATAGTATTGATCATCTTCGATGCTTGATTTTAAATGCACTGAAAAAAGGTAATCGTCGCAGATGATCTAGACTGAATAATAAACAGCTAGCGAGACAACCATGTTCGTTATATCCATGCAGGCGACATTTCCTCCATTATTTGAAAGGATCCTATCATTAGCTCTAATTGCGGGAAAAGATGGTTAAATTAACTTGCTTCCAATTTATTATCTGTACTTAAAGAACTCGGTATTACATTGCGCTACAGGTTTGAAGCCACCAATTAATTTCCTCCATGACACCAATGTTAAAAAGTCACATATTAATGACTCGCTGCAACTTCAACTCCAGTAAAGATAATGCAGCAGTGTAATTGTCATATAGCATATAGAAAACTAGCTTTCCACTTAAAAAAACACAAGATAAGGTGGAATCACAAGACATGTAAGAACGTTTTTGTTTGTTTATTAAATATGTCAAGGAATTAGCTGCTTTCATTGACAGTTGCTCACAGCGTATATTCGAAATTTTGGATATGTTCCTCAATAATCCATCTAAACCTATTAATACACTTCTTATACATGCAACACACCACGTGAATAGAAATGGGCGATTACTCCCCACTAATAACAGGTGTAACACGCCCATTGATTGTTGCATTGAGTTGTGTGTGAATTAAAATTTAAATGCCATGTCGTCATTCATATCTAGACCCAAATTAAAAATGAATAACTTACATTCTCATCACAAATGACACATATGCTGCCAAAAAATTCACTGAAAAATGGGGGTCATGTATCTTCTAAGAAAAAACTTGTCTCATGAATGAATGCTCCCTTTTAAAACATAAACACTGAGATGCCATAATATTGTATTCATACACTCATTCCCATATAAGCAAAATAAATTAAAAACTCACAATTTTAACATGACAATGCTTGAAAAATGTAACAAATAGATCAACAATGTGATATAAGCCAAAAATAGCATTTTAAATTAGTGAAAATGCCTTTTTTAACAAAAAGAAATGAGAATTAATTACTGACGCCATTATGCGACTACCCCAGGCCGACAATCCCTGTGTTGCAATGGGTGTGCTACACCATAATGCCCCGTTCATACTTAAAGGTGAAATATAGCGTATCTTTTGAGCAAATATTCTGAAATATATGTTTATAATATACAATCTGTTCAAATATTACACTTATTGGTTGTCCCGTTTTGTCACAGTAGCCAATTATACGCTGTTGTTGTTGTTCTAAGGTTCTACCATATGAGCCCCCGGGAAGAATCCTCCGTTGGCTCGGCATTATGTTTGGACTTTTCATCGATGTAGTATGTCGGTTGTATCTGTGTGATGTGGTGTCTGCGTCGATTCTAATGTTTATATGTAGATGGATGTCGCTTCCGCTCTGTGTAGTCGCTGTAGCGTTGAGGTGTCTGTCTGGCCTGGCGCTGGAACCTTCATCCGCTAGGTGGTGTTGCTCTACATCCGCTACTGGTGTGTCGGCCTGGGTCCTGTTTTGGGGCCACCCCGCCACTGCACCCTGCATCCCCGGAGGCCTTCCCCGTAGTTCTATAGACACGCAGGTTGCTGACTCCTTCGCTCCGTGTACAACGCCAGACTTCCCCACTTCCGTTCAGCTGCTGAGTCGTCGACCACGCATTCCATAAGTACAGAAGCCCACACCACACCATACCACACCATACACTCGATCCATGCAGGCTGCCGACGCTCAACTAGCTGCTTCTGTGGTTGTTCCTGGCGTTGTTCCATGGCGGGCGGGACGAAGGAGACATCTTCACTCTCGGTCAGTCAGCAACCATCCCGTTAATGCTGCATCAAAAGATACAAGTAAAACCAGTTCCGGCAGTCCCTGCAGTACGTTCGAGGGCGGTGCGGGCAAGGGTTAACCCAATAGGTCGATCCTACATGGTTGCTGACTGTGCCCTCTCCGCGACGTGCACGCGGTGAAGATCTGGAGAGTCCAATTATACGCTCCGAGTTTCGCCCTTTTTGAAGACAGGTAAGTGTCACGAGACCTGTGACGTCATGGTACTAAGCGATTAGCGACTCCGCATTTAGTCTGCATTGTTTATGTAGGATTACGTTTTATGGTACGTGTTAAAAATGCCGTGTGCTGTTGCTGGGTGCAAACGTGTGCATACAAAAGGACAATATAATAATATCAGTTTCTTTCGTGTTCTAAATCAGGTAAATGATTAAAGGGTATGTAGCGACACAGCCAAACCATCTTTATTATTGAGAGTTTTGAAATACTTGAATAAGGGTGAAAGAATTATCAAAATCAGATTATAAACAAAGAAGATATGATCATTTGAAGTTTCTGTTGGAAGCGGCCATTTTGGGAGCTATGACATCACGGTTCTAAATGACCATATATGGAATATTTATAAATATGAACATTTATTGATTTATAGGAAAAAAAGGACATCAACTGTATGAAAAATACGTAATGCTTAATGGCAATTATGATTTATATCACCAGTAAAAAAAATTCATTCATTTGAAGTGATTTTCTTCGTTTTAAATGATATTTATCAATATCCAATATATGGTAATATGGAACTATGACGTCATAGTTCTAAAAATGGCGGCTCCCATATTCGTTTTAGAACAACCTTTAAATGGTCATATCTTTTTTATCTATCATCCGATTTTCATAATTCTTTCATCTTTTTCCAAGTTTTTCAGAACTCTCAATAACAGAGTTTGTTTGGCTGTATCGCTACATTCCCTTTAAGATTCGAAGTGTGGGCGGTCCGCTACCGACGAAAATCGCCCGTCTCGTCAAAAAATGGAAATCTTCGAAAGACGCGCGAGTTTGTAGTAACATTTTGAGTTGGACTCGTGGGAAGTCCAACCTTTGGTTTCTTTTTCGTTGAATATGGAGAACAGACGGTCATGCCGATTAAAAAAAACCAGCGGTCTCCGAGCAAGTTTTATTCGCCGATTCAACCGGCATTGAGGAGTAAATTAATAAATGAGGTAACATAGACGTTTTTGTTCTATTATCTTAGCACTTCATCGGGTATTCGTATGCTAAATTGTAGAAAGGTATATAGTCTTAGATCTTATATACACCGTAATTGTTTAGCTGTTGAATTAGAAGCATGCGTCTTTACGTGAATCAGTCAAGAGCTGAAGGCGCTAATATAATGTAGCCGTCTTTTTCAAAAGATTGCTAAAAAAGGTTCATTATATAAATTTAAATGAATCCGGTGAAAGAAACACTGTCTTTGTTTCAATATATATTTTGTAGGTTTATTTATTTTTTAACTATATACCTTCTTCTGCCAATAGTGTTATAGATATATATCTATTCATATATCGCCGTCCGTCTACATATATCGGTCTCTGGATTTAAAAAAAAATATGACAAAATACAAGGCAGAATATTGATAATGTTACTAGCTATAATATTAGTTCAGTAATGTGTTATGGCAAAACAATAACGGCTCTTACCCATGCAATAAGTAATATAAGTGCCTTACAGGATATAGTTTTTATATTATGGTAAATTTGATCTGTTGGGTCTGTTGTTTCGATCTCTACATGTACATAAAACAAATTATAGTGCTCATAATGCATTTGGCTATATTATTTAGATCATAGTATGTTTATCTCTTTGTGCGCGATAAACTAGTTTTCAACGCATCCTATATCCGTCTATATCCGCCGCGGCGGTACGATTACACCGCTCACGGAATTGCAATAAACAGGAAATGTGTCATAAAAACTATGTTTCCCTTAATGGTGCGTGCTTTTGTCATAACCCTAATAAGGCTGGACTTCAATAGGGCACCGCAATAGTTGATTAGTCGGTGTGTGGTATATTGTTAGTTGGGGCACGCGTAGAGCGTGTCATACTGCAAATCCAAATCTAATACGTGCCACTCCTCGAGTGTTTTGGTCACCAGGTGGCGGGGACTTATGGTATATATATACTCCCTGGTACTACAGAAATTAGATGCTGTGTCATTTATTATATTGTTTTTATTTTATTTATTTTTTGTATCAATTATGTGAAAAATAAACACATACTAAATATCTTTGTTTAATGTCTACATTTCGGCAAGAGTAAAGTCCTTATTATCTGACGCTCGTATTAATGTACAAGTATTACACCATGTCCATGCATTCGGAATATACTGCATTTCGCGCTTAGTGTACACTACTCAACTTTTATAATCGGTATCCCAGGTTTTTTGAAAATAAGACGAATAGAAAATAAGACGAATACTAAAAACTGGAAATCACTGAAACACATACCAATATTTTATTAAGTTTATCAACAATGTAATCTGAAAAAAAAAATGATTTTAGATTACATTGTTAATAAACTTAATAAAATATTGGTATGTCGTTTCGGTGATTTCCACTTTTAGTATTTGTTCTATTTTCAATTCCGATATTTTCATACACACTATACTGGTTTTGCTTGCTTTCCCTATGTTTTGTTCCCAATGACGTCACTTCCAATTATACGAGGAAGAGTTTTCCCCTTAGATTTATTTCGATTTTTTAGCAATGCCTGTTCGCCTTTTCGATTTTTATCTTTAAAAACATATTTTCACTAAACATACATCAATAGCATAGTAAACATCGTATTTATAATGATATTTAATAATTAAAAACATCAACAGCGGATTTGTTGATTAGGACAATGTTCATCTTTAACAGAGGGATTACCTTTTATAATAGTAACTACATTCGACTACACTTCGGAGGTTTATATTTAATTGGTGGTGGAAAACCTACATTACTACAAGCGTTTATGTACAAGGGAAAGACTGCGCATTGGAGCTGGAAAAAATATCCCAAATGTAAGTATATGCATATTAATCATATCAATACAGGGAGGCTATGAAGCAAATCGTGTTCGCGTACTATATTTTAGAAATTGGCCGTGGTTTACGATGCATTTGGTTGTATATAGGATCCTCAATTTAGATACGTTTAAGTATTTCGATAATTAATCCAAATTCGATCCAGGCTGGGATCGATCTCGCGATTCCCGGATTACTGAGCCGGAGTGCTAGCCATAACAATATGACGCCAGCTATAAGCAGCGTTTCTCAGCTCATATTTAATTTGTTAATTGTCAGTCGTAAAATTCCCTGCATTGCTCGAGCTGTTGCGGATGGGGTTTTCATGTGAAAAGAACAAGGCTCTGACGTAACTGGAACCCATTGGTTGTATTATGAAGACATCGCGTGCATCTTGTTTCAGGACTACGGTTTGTTTGTTTGTTTGTTTGTTTATCGTCATTTTCCAGCACACTTTTGTTTATGTATGACAGTCAACGTTTAGTGGTGGCTGCAGATCATCCACCTATTTCTGAGTAGAACCAAAGCTGTATATCTCCTGCCATCCGTAAGAGTCCGAGGCGGGAAGTAAACAGTACCGATTCTACCCAAGAATAAGTGGGTGGTCAAATTCCACCATTAAAAGCACCCGGTCTATACTCAAAGGCACCATATCCAATTAATCAGAGCCTAATTCATTGTGCTCTGGTTGTATACATAAAATAAATTTATTTCGAATAATCAAAGAAAAAGGTTCATTGACAAATCATAAAATTGTTCAAGGATTATTTGAGTCAAACCTTTAAATCTCATTGGTAACAAGAAGCCAAACAGGGCCGGTTGAGGCTCTAAAAATCAGATACAAATATTTAATAAATCAAGGTCCATAACTACGGAGTTATAATCGGATCTAGCTGGTTTTCAAAAGTGTCCAAGATGTTATAAATATTGACAATCTGGTCAAATTTGGTAAAGATAGGATACAAAATGAAGACAAAAGTAAAGACGGAAGGCGGCCGAACAGGAGACCTAGCCATCCCATAAATAAGAATATAAAACTGAAGACACTGTTTACTTCAGTTATCGAGTATAATCTGAACTTTTCTTATTTTTCAATAAGAATGGACAACAACTCCGTTATACATGCATCGACTATGTTCAATGTCGAACGCGAAATGTATCAAATGCGTTTACAATCGGAAACCGTTTACTACATTAAACAATAATTAGCTATAGATCGAAGACTAATGACAATGCATCATCGCATGACCTCTACCGCTTTTGGCCAGTATATTTTATAGCACACAACCATTTCCGACATCTCCAAAAGCAATTTCCTATATCTATAAAATATAATACTAATAATGGCATAATGGCATTAATACCTAACGCACTTTCCGTGAATGCTATACATTCAAATTCAGTGAATACTAATAATGTCATTAATACCTAACGCACTTCCTGTTGTATTAATTTCTAAACATTCCCATTACTGAATATTAAGTATGTTAGTAACAGCAAGGCTCTAATGATGAAGTTACATTCAACATAAATATGAATAATATACCGCAATAACTATTGATCCACTATCTTCTCGATCAGGCATTTGTAAAGAAGGAAATGTCGTGTTAGTCCATGGAGGTTGTTCACTTTTTCGGCTGCAACTTCCTCAGGAAACACAGTTCCTAGCTCCATGGATTTAATTCCAACAGTCCTATTACAGTGCTACTACTGCCTCTGGTAATAATAGTTGTGTTACTGCAATTACTTGCTTTTATACTCAGTAGTTTGAGTTAATACAATAACTGACATAATTACCGCTCATTTTGATACAATTTTGCCGTGGTTGCTGGCGCTTCTAATAATAAGGCCAGAAAAAAAATACCCGTGTTTCTGGTTACTCAGCTGAAAAAATTAGGGTAGGTAGGTAGGTAATTTTTTTCTTTTTTTTTTTGTCCATGTGGTTTGGACGATGTTAAAGTTAATTAAAAGGTTACTCAGCTGAAAAAATTAGGGCAGGTAGGTAACTAATTATTTTCTTCTTTCTTTTGTCCATGTGGTTTGGACGATGTTAAAGGTATCTTTAAAGGGAATGTAGCGCCATAGCCAAACAAGCTCTATTATTGAGAGTTCTGAAAAACTTGGAAAAAGGTGAAAGAATTATCAAAATTGGATGATAAACAAAAAAGATATGTCGATTTAAAGGTTGTTCTAAAACGAATATGGGAGCCGCCATTTTTAGAACTATGACGTCATAGTTCCAAATTACCAATATATGGAATATTGATCAAACTCATTTAAAGCAAAGAAAGTCGCTGCAAATGAATGCAAAATATTTTATTGGTCATATAAAGCATTATTGCTTTAAGTATACATATTTTTCATACAGTAGCTGTCATTTTTTCCTATTAATCAGTAAGTTTTCATATTTATAAATATACCTTATATGGTCATTAGAACTGTGATGTCATAGCTCTCAAAATGGCGGCTTCCATATCTGTTTCAACAGAACCTTCAAATAATCATAACTTCTTTGTTTATCATCCGATTTTGGAAATTCTTTCACCTTTATTCATTTTTTTCAGAACTCTCAATAATAAAGATAGTTTGGCTGTGGCGCTACATTCCATTGTCAAGTAGTTAATTTGTAGTGATTTTGCAAGGAGAGAAGGAAAATAACATCATGATATCTAACTTGCTTGTTTTGAATAAAATAAATTGAAAAACACATATTTTCTGCCATTGTGATTTTATTTGTTGACGGACGGCAGACGGAGTGACAGCCAAAAAGGGATCACAATAGCTCCGACCCTGAGAGTTCCATCTTACATGTGGCTGTGAAATATTGAATTTTATCATTTCCTGAGGCTGGGTGGTATTGGAAGAACAAATCTGCTGGCAGCATGTCATGATTAATGTTTTTCATAAACTTCTGCTCTGTCCCATGGCTGCATTTTCCAATTCTAGTAGCCAAAACGGACGCACAGTGCACCATGGAGGCGGCCATGTTTTAGCGCATATTTCGTAATCAATCTTTTCGTGCATTACCATTTCGTACCCAGCGTTTTCGTTCTTTTTTTCTTTTTTATGATATAAAACTGTAGGGTCGGCGCCAAAAAATAGGGATGTTCGGGTAACCAGAAACACAGGTGTGTTTTTTTCTGGCCTAATGATATATTTCTTTATTAAAGTCTCATCATGGTTTACAATAAATACAAAAATAAATAATACATCGTAAACATTATAAGATAGCCATGCCATTCTAATTAGAGTTATAAGAGACTATAGTTATAAACTATCAACATATTTTAAAAGAAGCTTTTAACATCAAACTCACACGATATTAGCATATATATCACACATTAAGACTAGGTAAATGACGCCAATCTATCTATAAAATATGTACTAAGAATGAGTATTGTAAAATTTGACAAAATAAACAAAGCACTATTGCGCATGAGTCAAAAAGGAACTGATTATCATCGAAGAAAATAAAACAGAATCACGATATGATAAAACAAATTGGCATTATTTACAGATATAAAATTGAAATTGTTTGGCATATTTAAGAAGGAAAATACACTAGCGATATAAAAAGCTAGATCGACCTAGAATAATTAAGTAGCAGGATTTGGCACTGACACGAATTAAGTCTGCACTTGTGAATACATATACTAATTTTTGTTCATCTGTATAGTTATTAAAATATGGATTTAGGCTAAGTGCTTTATAAATTAGCTCTGATATCATTATATAAAGGACAGGTTATCATAACATGTAACTCATATTCCACCTGAACATTACAAAATGGACAAACTCTTTCACTAATCTGGTCTTTCATATCTTCCAGTCTCTAGTCTAATTGGTGCTAAGCCACAACGGAATCTAGAATAAACCGACCTATGATTTCTTGGTAACACTTGTATGTGACAAGGGTCGGTGATCTTGTCTTCACCATTCCTTCTGTTGTGTATCGTCTTTTCTTTGTATAGTTAATTTGCACTTCCTTTGTAGTACAGTGCGGATTGCATTTTGATACAGTGATTTCTATAGGTCCACTTTTCTCATTATACCCACGTTTTTGAAAAAAAACAGGGTATATTACAATTTGTCCGCCTGTCCGTCCGTCCGTCCGTCTGTCCGTTACCTTATCTCCTCCTAAACCGCTGAACGGAATTCAACCAAACTTAAGGTATGACATCACCATATGATGACGGCGTGCTTGAGCACTATTATTTTAAGCTCTGAGCTCAGGGGCCCTCAGTGGGGGTTAAAAGGTCAAATAAACTAAAAATTCAATTACACTGTCATTTTTTTATATGTTTGCACATAACTTGGTATATGTAATCGTCTATAAAAGATAAACAACATATTAAACGATTTTTATATTTCGCAAACTCGAACGTCTGCCCTGGGGCCCAGGGTGGGTGGGGCGGACGGGATTTGGGTTCATTTTTTTTTCATTTTTTTTTTGTAATTATGTCACAAATGAAACATTATGATGATGGTTCTGCACCCAGGGTCCCTCAGGAGGTCAAAAGGTCAAAAACACTAAAAATTCAATTACACTGTCATTTTACCATATTCTTGCACATAACTGGCGGGGTGTCGAATTCGTTCTAGTTTTTTGATTTACAGACGATTTTGCCCAAAATACTGTGGCTTGAATTTGGTTTGGAACCCGTTTTATTGAGATGACAATCGAGTAAGAATGATGTTTGGTGCACCCTATTACCTGATTTAAACCCCAGCGGCCGTTTTTGCCACTAAACGCTCCAAGGCCGTAGCTCTAGTGATTACACCTTGTATGCTTGTGACGTCATATCTTGACTTGTATTCATCTTTGTAATTATTGTTTGTTTCTGTGCGTGTTTGTGGTTGACTGTGGTCCTTCAATGCTACATTTCCGGTCCGACTTTTATATCTACTTTTAGGGCTGACATATATCAGAAGAAATAACTGACTGTAAATAAAACACATGAAGTCGAACCAATCTGCTGTCGAAACTTCTAAAGACCGAAACATTTAATGGAAGAAACCTCCTGCTACCCATTTTATTCCACGTGTCTTAAGAAATGCTAATAAACATTGCATCGATAGTATGTTCTTAAAATCAGCACACAGTCATACACTGTAATTACAATATAATTAGCCATACAAATTCAATAACCTTTTTATTGTATACTTTCATATTGTTTTCGATCAATGTTAATTGTATGACTATTACTTTTCATTGCATTTGTGTTATTTTTATAGCTTTTGATGGAATTCCTATCTTGCCATTCAGTTTCATTTTGTGTGGATGATTATTTTGCGCGAAAACGACGTCGACGTCGGATGACGTCATTAAAAACAACAAGCGATTTTCTGAAGTTTGTTTACCATTCGATAACGTTAAAAACAGTGGGTGAGTGACCATTTGAATTATTTTATCAATTTTTGCCATAAAAGGTGAAAAAAAACTCGTATTTTTTGTTTTGACACTATAGAAAGGATTCCGTTATTTGTATTTGAAAGTAGTTCCTTATTTCTATTTCGCGGCTCTTAGCAAGCACGAGCAAAAGTTCCCGTGCAATATCAATGCGTACAATATCGTAGAATATTGCACGCTTAGCTCAATGCAAACTAAACGGGACAATATGAAAGTATACAATAAACTGATTTATAGGAAAAGAAGGTATACAATAAATACTTAAAATGGGATCCCTTGGAAACAACAAACACAAACAAGAGATAAAAGTAGCAGACTCGGTTTTATTGAGTCTGTTTATGAGAGGTAATGTCAATGCAGCACCGGCTTAAGCGATATTCTACTTTAAAGCCACTAAGATTGGGAATAGGGTTAACCTAACCCTAACCCTACAAGTCGTGCAGGAAATTTGGCATTCACATGACACAGATAACAACAACAACAACACAACACAATAAAACACATAGTCGAAACAAACAACAATTACAAGGGAAAATTGAGACAAAGTATGCGACACCACAAGCATAAAAGGTTTGGCAATATGGGAACCGTCTTGGAACGGTCAGTAGCAATAAGGTATTCGTTAAACTTAAATGTTTGAAATACAACTGAACTAGTTAAGAAAACTTGCTTAACGATTAGAGAAATAATCGAACCACCCGGATATATCGCATCATTGACCAGTGTCAAATTCTCAGATAGTGTCACATTCATGTTCACTTCAACAGTTTACTTAACAAGTGATCGTCATGCACGAGGGGCATTCAAAAGTTTCCTAGACTATTGCGATTCCGAAGAAATTAAGTCAGATACCTTCATGACTTTTATCTTTTTTAGGTAATTTCAATAGCAATGTATGCTGAAAATGTTATCACAATTCATCAAGGGCTTATAGTGTTATACGGTTTAAATAGAGCTGACTCATATACACTGATCATTTTCTGCAGTAAATATGAAACCAGTGGAAAAAAGCGGAAATTAGGACTTATATAAAAATGCATTGCGCTTTAAATATATCTAGGAAACAAATCATTCATGAAGTTAAAATCATTTATGGGCATTCTTCTGTTTCAAAGGCCAGAGTTTACAGGCGGTTAAAAGTGTTTAAAGAGGGAAAACCCAACTCAAAGATCTTAACCGTGGCGAAAGACCAAAGATATCCTTGTCCTCAAAAAGCATTGTAGCTGTTGAGGCTATTGTGAAGGAAGATACAAGACATACTGTTTCAGAGATAGCTGCGTCAGTGGGCATATCAACGGGAAGCGTTCATGAGATGTTATCCAAGCATTTAAACTAATTAAACAAGGTATGTGCACGGTGGGTACTCCATCTATTGACCAAAGTGCAAAGGGCACAACGAGTGAAATGCTGTAAAGAACTCTTGAAAAAATATGGAACTGTCGATGAAAGGAGGCTAAATGAGCTCATAACAGATGATGAGACATGGATATATACTGAAAGGAAAAAGAAACGCATAATCAAAAAATTGCCTATACTTCACTATTATACACATCTCATTCCACTATTATTCCAGCTATATCTCAACGTGTTTTATACAAACAGGGGCTACACCTAATTACAGAAGGGACAACTCTGTCATGTAGTAGACCTTTTAATCAAAGTATATTTTGTTACACGAAATTGATAAATGTTGAAGCTTCGCTTGAAAAATTCAAGATATTTCAGTATTGTGTTTAATGTTAAGAGATGGCAACGTTTAAAGCCTAAGTTTGTTCACCTGCTTGAGCCAAATGCGCATTCTGTCGATAATGAAACTTTAAAAGGGTAACCATTTGTGTGCTCGGTGCTGTTTAAACCTTCTTTCCTGAAGGACAGGCCTAATGTCGCCCTATACCCTTTGATTAGCAGTAGCATGATAAACATACAATATATAGCGGTAATACCCATTAAACTTTAAACTTTAAACTTTATTATTTGATTAAACGCCTATTTCTACATACAAAGTATACATTCAATGGCGTTGTACAATGATTAAAATACATGAAAATTAGTAAATAAAATGCATGTCATATAAAACAAATTATTACTCAGAAACAACAATTTTAAACATTATATCAAAGAAATTCATCGAAATAGAAACTTATATATACATGGAAGAAAAATATTATACTGCATAGAATGAAAATCCAAAGTACGCAAATACTATACAAAAATATACTGTTTCTAACTCAAATAATTTTTAAAAGAGTTGCGATATGAATATCATAATATAGAAATCAATAATCGCTTTATTACACACAACAGTCATATCCCATGAAGCACACTGCTTTTAGAAAAGAGAATAATAGTCTCTGAAAAAATGAGTCTTTAACTGCTTCTTAAAAATGTCCACAGTTTCACTCTGTCTGATTTCAATGGGAAGTTTATTCCACAATTATGCGTTATCTTTTCCTTTCAGTATATTATTTTGACCTCAACGACGGATTAATAATAAACATGGCTGAGAAAAGAGCAAGAAAGACCCGTAATTGCCAAAATACAAAAAAGTGCGAAGAAGGTTTTCTACACTATTTTCTTAAACTCAAAGGGTACAATTGTGCAGATAGCTAGTGCTGCAGGCAAATCTGTTAGGGGAAGGTTTTATAGGGACAAGGTCTTAAATCAGTGACAAATCACTATGTTTAACTTCGTCTAAGGACTGGTTTAAAGGGCAAACATCTCATACATGACAATGCATCTTCCCATAAAAGTGCTAAAGTACTGTAATTTCTTCGAGATGAACATGTTATACAGCTTCAACACTCACCATACTCGCCGGATCTTAGTCAGATTGACTTTTTTCTGTTTCCCAAGCTGAAAAAGATACTTGCAGGACGTCGTTATAACTCGAGAAGCGCCGTTGGCCGTGCGGTACATCAGTGTCTGATGGGTATACCAAAGGATGACTACTCTGCGACTTTCCGGTCATGGATATCTCGTTTAAAAAAGTGTATTCTTGTTAAGGGTGAATACTTTGAAGGATTAAAATAGATTATTTGTCCATAAACATGTTATGTTTTATTTTAAGAGGCCAGTCTCAAAATTGTTTGAATGCCCCTCGTATCAATGTCAATACATACTATAAGTGACATAATATTGGCAATGGTAATGCTACAATATATATTTGTTAAACGCTTTGACAATGAGGTCTTTCAAGCTGATGTTTACGCAGTTGTGTGCGTTGTTCGTTATTATACGCAGTACCGAATATTTACTATCTAGCAATGACAAACACGTATATATTGGTAATACAGTTGGCAGCAAACTCAACTTTAAGAAATAATCTAAAGAAAATAGTAAGATCTGACAAATATCTGATGAGAGCTGGACGAATTAAGTGTTTACAATTGAACTCAAAGTGTTTTTAAATACCTAAATGCGCCTATTTAAACAATTACAAGAAAAAAAACAAGCATGTTTAAGTTGTAGCATTGTCAGTGAAATTCCTTTTGTTTTTGCACAGGTGCAAATAGTTTAATTGAAAATAACACCTCCCAGAATAAATGTTGTACGCTAACTATCAGTTATTGGAAGTTAGACTATAACAGATTGGGTGTGAGACAGCTGAAATGGACATGCTACAAAAAATAGAGTATGGTCAAATCTCGTTAGTTCGTTTAAACACCGCGATGGGCTACTCCCATTAGGCTGTGAGCTAGTAGGAGAAACCCTCCCCCACCAGGGGGAATTTTGTAGGGTATGATTTTCTGAAAGAACATACAGTAAGTTTCAATATTAGACATGTGTGCCATCTGAGCGTTGGGGCTTTAGGGCTTTGGGGTAAACACTGCGTTTTTAGACGAAAATCGCCGAAATCTGGAATTATTTTTTTGAAAAAGAATGGAATATATTAGAATCAATTTGAATTGATGGAATCTTTCTCGGAACGCATCTCTACGTGTCCCACTATTTAATTTATGGATCCGTTGCTTAAATATTGAGATTTGGGGTACAAATGTTAAAAAAATGAATAAAATCGTTGATTTCTGTAATACATTGGGGGTATTTAACTAAAAAATAGAAATAGATCTAATACAACAGAAGAAGAAATATTGTAACCCTTTTGGGCTGGGTAAGGTCCAGTGATTAAGTAGAAAAAATTCTCAAACTGCATGATGTTTGGAAATGCCTTAATTTTGGGGCTAAATATGTGTATTTTTTTAAAAAATCGCCGGAATCAGGAATTATTTTTTGAAAGTTTTTTCTGACACAATATATAACATATATGCTCAAATATTGGCATTTTAGGGCAAAATGCTGGGAAAATGACAAAAATCACTGATTTCTGTAATCCATTGGGGGTATTGGGTTAAAATATAAAAAATAATAAGGACACATTGTAATATTTTTAGATAGACAAAGGTCTAATAATTAAGGAGAAAAAACTCCCGAACCGAATGATGCTTGAAAATGCGTTAATTTTTAGGCGAAAAGTGTGTATTTTTGTCAAAAGTCGACGGTATCTGGAATTATTTTTGAAAATAGTTTTAACATAAACTTATCAAATTGAAGTAATATAATGTTGCACAGCATACATATTCAAGAGTTTCCTGGCATAATATATAACATATCTGCTGAAATATGTTGGACAAAATTACTAAAATCACTTATTTCTGCAATCCATTGGGGTATTGGGTTAAAATCTAGAACAATATATAATACCGGTACAATAGAAAAATAGACTGTAAGCTAGTAGGAGTAACCCTCACCCCAGGGGGAATTATCTACACTCTATTTTTCTGAAAGCTCATTATGTGTAGAGCATTCTGGAACGTTAGTGTACCAACTGGCGACTTGGACTTTACCACGTTACCGGCATTTCGAACATGGTACATAGAGCTATATACAGTAAACGTTATAAATAGAGAAATAGCGTTGAGCGACCCTCTGCGTACGGCCACTGGGCCGACCCACATATTTTGCGACACAACGGGACCGGTGGCCAGCCGTCGGCAAAGGTCCCCAGTACATGTGGCACTCGGTCGCTAGTCCATATTAGGGGAAAGGCTACCCGAGTTCGAGTCTCAAACATGGCACATATAGCTATATACAGTTATATAGAAGGATATAGCTTTGAACGACCTTCGGCCGACGGCCGCTGTGCCGACTTACAGATTGGGTGACACAACGGGACTAGTGGGCAGCCGTCGGCAAAGATCCCGGCAAAGCATGGCATTCAATCGCTAGGCTGTATCAGGGGTGAGGCTACCCGAGTTCGGGTCTCGAACCTCGTAACTCACCTAGAGCTTTATACAGTATAGTTATATATGTATAGAAGAAAAAAGCGTTGAGCGACCCTCGGCCGATGGCCACTGGACCGATCCACATATTTTGTGACACAACGGGACCGGTGACCAGCCGTCGGCAAAGGTCCCCGCTATGTGTGGTACTCGGTCCCTAGGCCTTATCAGGCTACCAGAGTTCGAGTCTCGAACATGGCACATAGAGCTATATACAGTTATACAGAGGGAAATAGCGTTGAACGACCTTCGGCCGATAGCCACTCAGCCGATACCGCTCGGCCGACCAACATATTTTGTGCCATAACGAGACCGGTGGCCAGCCGTCGGCAACGGTCCTCGCTACGCTTGGCACTCGGTCCCTAGATCGTATCAGGGGGAAGGCTACCTGAGTTTGGGTCTCGAACATGCCACCTAGAGCTATATAGTAAATAGCTTTGAGCGACCCACAGTCGACGGTCGCTGGGCCAACCCACAGTTTTTGTGACACAACGGAAACGGTGGTCAGCCGCCGGCAACGGTCCTCGCTTTCCGAGTTCGGGTCTCGAACATGGCTACTAGAGCTATATACAGTATAGTTATATAGAGAGAAATAGCCTTGAGCGACCCACAGCCGACTGCCGCCGGGCCGCCAACAGGTTTTGCGACTCAACGGGAACGGTGGCCAGCCTCGGCAAAGGTCCCCGCTACGCGTTGCACTCGGTCGCTAGACCGTATCAGGAGGAGGGCTACTTGAGTTCGGGCCTCGAACATGGCACCTAGAGCTATATACAGTATAGTTATAGAGAAATAGCGTTGAGCGACCCTCGGCCGACGGCTGCTGGACCGACCTACAGATCTTGTGACACAACGGGGCCATCTTGGACGCCATGTTTGATTTCTTTTTATTGTGTTACACCTAAATTTCGGCTAGTATACATATGCATATTATACACGGTCTAATTAATATTTTGATATATAGAAACCCTTTAATACAGACAAACACCAGTTTTTACAGCCACCTATTTGCACTAAAAATAAGTTTTTTTTGGTAATGAATGTGGTGTAACGTAAATTACAGAATAGTTCCATTAAGTTTGAACTTGTATTAATAAAAGAACATGTATTATGTTTTTACATGGTTTTGATTTAATTTTTATTCAACGTTTTTAATTTACATTGAAATTTTAATTGTAATGTAATGTAGTTTACATGCACGTGACTCACTAAAACCCAACGCTCAGATTGATGGCACACCTGTCTCATTTTGAAACTTATTGTAAATTCTTTCAGAAAATCATACCCTACAAAATCCCCCATTGGGGAGTGGGGTCTAAAGCCAGCTCAAGAACTGGTACATGATGTGTTGTATTTGTTCGGGAGGTTCTGTCATGTCATTTTTTAACAAATTCACATAAAGTATCAGCCAGAGCAGGCCTGTTTGCTTATAAAAGCAAATAAAATGTCAGCGTGCCATGCATGCACTCCTTGGAAAAATGACAATATCGCCAGGTGAGAGTAGGAATGTGCCATAAAAGAAAGATGGTTTTCTGGTATATTATTGCACATATGACTGCAGAAATGTTATATTATTTTTTTCCCGTTCTTTCTATGCACTTTTAATTTTTTCCCAATATCCCAATGCATTACAGAAATCAGCGATATAATCAGTCATTTTTCAACATTTTGCCCTAAAATACTTGAGCTGATACAATAAATGACTTGGATATGTATAGTGTGCAACGTTTTATTGCTTCAATTTGATAAGTTGATGTTCAAACTATTTTCAAAAGATATTTCCCGATTCCGTCGATTGTTGACAAAAATACACATTTTTCGCCCCAAAATTAAGGCATTTCCAATCATCATGCGGTTTGGAACTGTTTTCTGTATAATCACTGGACCTTACCCTGTCTAAAAAGGTTACAATATTTCTTTTTTCTATTGTATTAGATATATTTCTAATTTTTAGTTAAATACCCCCAATGTGTTACAGAAATCAGCGATTTTATTCAATTTTTTATTATTTATACCCAAAATCTCAATATTTAAGTATCGGATCCATAAATTATATGATGGAACACGTAGAGATACGTTCCGAGAAATATTCCATCAATTCAAATTGGTTCTAATATATTCCATTCTTTTTCTAAAAAATAAATCCAGATTTCGTCGATTTTCGTCTAAAAACACAACGTTTTCCCCAAAAACACACTAAAGCCCCAACGCTCAGATGGCACACATCTTTTATTTTGAGCTTAATGTATGTTCTTTCAGACAATCATAACCTACAAAATCCCCCGTGGGGGGAGTGGGGAGGGGGGAAGGGGGTCTACAACGAGCTCAAGAACTACATCTCAACGTTTAAATCAACCAACTCGTTGGCACGATACTCTATGTATTACATATTTTGTTGCGGTGTAATTCAACCATGGTAAAATAATGGTATTCAAATTCAAATATTTAATGGTGATATTATACTCAATATCAAATCGAAAGAGAGACACTATCTATGTTCACCCTCTCCTCTTATTTCAGCAGGAATCTTAGTTAATGGGGCTATGTATTTGTCATAATTACTGTTGTTCCAATGTATTTGTAGATGGCCATTTGTTATTTATGTCGCCGGTACACTTTCATATCCGATTACTTCCCTTAGTCCATATGTTTTCCAATAGCCCTTTGTCCATACATGCATAAGTCCTTATGTAGTCCTATACAGTATATTAGCCCTAGTATGTATATGTTCATAACCTGTTTTAAATATCATATTGTAGTCTATGTATTTGAGATATGTATTAAAATCTATCACTATTTTATTGCACATTAGTTTCACCAGTGCGTGTGTGTCAGGTATGTGTGAACTTGTACCTTAAGTAGATTGCTTAAGCTTAAGAGGGTTATTTCGCGCCATATAAGAGGAAACGGATGTTCCTTTTTAAAGTCATTGGGTCATGGGAAGGAAATGCGCCAGTTGCCATTTTCGTTCTTGAGAGAACATACGTGTAATATTTTGTCTCAAGTTATTTATTCTATAACTTAAATATATACTTCTGTTTTACAGAATTAGAGAATTAAACTTCTTCATATCATCGATACAGAATTTTAGACGCATTCCTTTCAACCCCCACTATTAAACTCTGTGACATATGGCGCCGAACGGGGGACACACGGCGTCTTAGAGGGCCTTGGGATAGATTTGGACATCCAAAGTATCGTTTGAAGACCCTAGAGATGGAGCACTGCAAGCACGAGTTGTTTTGGATCAGTTTATCCAAGTGGAACATAGTTGCTGAATTTGTCTGTAACTGGAGAAGGAGATCAATTGTACGAGCTGAATTTAGGTGCGCACCGTCAGTGTAAATATCCGGTTACCGGGGAAAATGAAAATATGTTTGCTGTTTGCAAAGTTTATAAACTTTTCTGTGAATTCGTGGAATTCCGGACGTGTATGGCCATGTGTGTTGAGATATCAGTGATGTGTATTGCCGGCTAAACTACAAATTTACATTGGAGAAGCTTCAGAGTCTGCATAATATCGCGTTAGTGAAACGCGTTTGTGAGTGAACTTTTGACTTCAACTTTCAGTTTAAGTTTCAAGATGACTACTGTAGGCCTAGTCCAGCTAGCTAGTATTTCCGAACATGGAGTGACTCAAACCATTTGCATACATATTTAGGTAGTACAACCAGGTTACAAAATAGTTCATATAGTTGTTGTGTTATTAATTGTGTATTTTCATATACAATGCATGTCAAACTTGTTTTTGTTTCAGCATTAAAGGGTGTGTGTATGTGTTACAAGTGGAGTGAGTGATTATTTCACAATACTAATACCATAGATATTATAATATTCAGTTGTATTGTATTTCATATAATGCATAATGCCGTCCCGTGTTGTGTTTCGTGTTCATAGTCCACTTTCCTAAATTATCATCCTATAGCCAAATCCAACATTACTCCCTGCAAATAGGATTATTTGCTCGAAGAAATGCAGAAATTATAGTATCTTTTCGCATCTGTTTCTTTAATCCCGGGAGAGATGTCGGTATTATAGAAATTAATTTGCACATAGCAAGTTGTTATTTTTTACTCATTTTGTGATAAAATTTCATTCGGTGAAATTGTTTGCACATTTTGTGTACATCGCGACACTTTGCGCTTTCGTTTGCGAATTATATCACACGCATTGGTAGTACATTAAATCGTGGCATTTGATGCTACGTGTTATGAGCATTCAGAGTTGATGGTACTTCGGTCGAGAGTGGTGATAGTGATTAGTGATTAGGGGATGCAGTGATTGAATGACGTTGTTAGTGATAAGGTGATACAGGGATTGTGTGACGCTATCAGTCTATGAAGCTATTTAGTGATTAAAGAACACTGTGATTAGTGATTTAGTGGCACTGTGATTAAGTGATACTATGATTAAGTGAGGCAATTTATGCTTTACTGATTGTGAACTCGCGACTATTGTGTTCTTAATATTTAAAGTGCATATTGAATTTTACAAAGAGACAGTAAATGTGATATTGACACTTCTGTCTTTGTGACATTGACACTGTGGGAGCGTTGTGTCAACGACAATTAGTAATTGTTTCCGCTCAGTGACTGACAGACAATAAAGTGGTTATTCACGTGGTATGAGTATTAGTGGGTTTTGTTTTACGGAAGTATTTATTGTGTTATTTATTTATTTGTGCACTTCCTTATAGTGCAGTACGTATACACATGTTGAGATTACCGTATAATCTCTACTTAGTGTATTGAGATTACCATATAATCTCTATTTAAGGTATCCATATCGTATAATCCCTTCTGGAGTTGATATATATAGTGACAATGAGTGGGGGGTACAGATAAGGATAGTGGAGATATGGCCGCTAGTATGGAACCTCCGGCGGGTCAATCAAAAAAAAAAACCAACCTTGGATCTTGGAGCTCGGCCGAAGGATAGTAATAGTGTAGAGTCAGTTGCTTCTGCTTTATCAGATGCTGATCTTGAGAGATTAGCAACATAGTTGAACAGTTCTAAGGAGTTTCTTGTTGTGAAGCGGGAGGAAGATGAGCAAGTACCCCCTAGACCCCTACTTCCAACACGGTCCAGTTCATTTATGCATACATCTACACCAACTGTTAGTGCTGCTTTCCAGTTTCCGACTCAGATGACACCCCGCCTGTCAACCTTTTCTGGGGACCTACCTACACCCAAGGGTGAAGCATCATATGAAGTATGGCATTATGAAGTGAAGTGCCTTATGAGGGACAATACTTATTCATCAACTTTAATACTTCAAGCTGTACGTCTCTCCTTGAAGGGTCAAGTAAGTCGCACGATATTATCGCTTGGTGAAGCAGCCACTCCATCGCAGCGTCTGGAGAAATTTGGTGACATATTTGGAAATGTATTTAACGGCGAGACCATCATTCAACAGTTTTATAGTGCACAATAAATTTTGGTCTGGTCTTCTAGACCAGCAGTTGAAGAATGCGACCAGACACAAGTCTGATTCCTCGTCAGACTTCAGCGCTTTACTTCGCGAAGTTCGGAAGATAGAACAAGAGATGGATAGTTCCAAGCAGCCAGCAAAACAGCAAGCTGTTACTCTTACAGATCCTGGTTTCAGTTCTCTCTCAGCCCAACTCCAGACATTGCTAAAGAGGATAGATGAGTTCGAGAAGAAGTTAGACCAGCAAAAGGCACCTACTTCCACTAACCAGGGTCTACTAAAACAGCGTACTGGCAACATTACACCCAGAAACCGGCCACCATTTGGCAGAGATTCAAACAGAGGCGGTCGTCAATTTAGACCTATGGGTTTAGATATTGGTGGAAACCAATCCCAGATTAGACCATGGGTAATGGGTAATGGGGGATCATACCAGAACCAGTATGGACCGCAGACACCATACCAGAACCAGTATGGACCACAGCCACCATACCAGGACCAGTATGGATCGCAGCCACCATACCAGGACCAGTATGGAATGCAGCAACCATACCATCATCAAGACAGTATAGACAACAGGGTGATAACAACTTCCCTAGACCACCTTTAAACTAGATGGTGCCTCTGTGGATAGGGCTCACAGAGGCAAATATGTTGCTGAAAGCAGCAATAGCCCAAATTGTACAGAACACACTATAACCACATCTTCTGTACCATTGATAGAAAGATTAGTGCGGCCGACTATTGAGACGGATATTACTGTTTGCAATGCGGCTATTTAATGTTTGGTGGATTCAGGAAGTATTGTGACAACAATGTCAGAAACATTTTACTGTTGTTTACCAAACAGACCTCAGTTACTGGAGTTAAACAACTAGACGACAGTGTTGCTGATGGTAACAATTTACCATACCTTGGGTATGTCGAAGCGGACATGTGTGTTCCAACCATCCAGACTAGTCACTTACTATTCTATGTCTCGTTGTATATATAGCAGACAGGTTCCCATCATAGTTGGTACAAATTACATCCGATGGTGCCAGGAGCTTGCATCTGATAACGAGAGTCCAGTTGATGACCTCGCGTTTCGTTCACTCAGTGCAAGCCTGGGGACGGTAAAGTCAACAAACACAACCTCTATCCAGATCAGACCACAGGAATCTATGATTGTGTCCGGTGTGTATAGGAAAGGAAAACTTGTTGCATCTTTCTGCCATAACAAAACCCAGTACACAACTCTCTGGGAGTTTAACAATTTGTCCAAGAGTTGTTTTCTTATCTTCAGCTTCTACTATACGAATACCTGTACGCGTTTGCAACATCTCGGCGTGAGTGTAGACAATTCCGCCACGGGCTATGCTATGTCAGCTTCAAGAGGCCTTACTCGGTAGATGGACACACATCTTTAGTAAGGGACCTAGATGCTTAGGTTGCACAGAGCTACTAGAGCATGATATCAATCTTAGCGACAATCGACCTTTCACGGAGGCCTACAGACTCATACCTAAAGGAATGTTTGATGCGGTCCGCGAGCACTTAAAGGAGATGATCGAAGCAAATGCCATTCGTCCATAATGCAGCCCCTATTCTTCCAACATCGTACTTGTGCGAAAGAAGGATGGTAGCCTTAGGTTCTGAATATATTTTGGACGCCTGAATGCACGCACTATTCATGATGCCTATAGTTTACCACGGATTATCGAAACCATCAATTGCCAAACTATTTTCCAAGATCGACCTTAAGTCCGGCTACTGGCAGGTACCTATAAAGAAGAGGACAAGCACACGACTGCTTTAACCTAGGTCCGTGAGGTTTCTACGAGTGCAACCGCATGCCGTTTGGCCTTACAAACGCACCAAGTAATTTTCAGAGACTCATGGAGCGCTGTATGGGAGAGCACCATCTCAAGGACTACTCAATATACTTGGACGACATCATAATATTCTCAAAGACATTCCAAGAGCACTGTCAGAAGCTAGAAGCAGTATAAAGTCAGCTACAGCGCCATGAATTAAAGCTGACGGGTCGAAATGCGAGTTCTTCAAAGACAAATTGCAGTACCTTGGTCACATAGTTTCAGCTTCTGGTGTAGAAACAGACTCCGATAAGATAACTGCTCTTAGAGACTGGCCAGTTCCGATTAATGTGCGGGAAGTTAGAAAGATCCTAGGTTTCGCCAGATACTACCGGAGCTTCATCAATTACTTTTTTAAGCATATTAGGCCACTCAACGACCTCCTGATTGGACACAGTACACAAAAGAAGAAGAAAAAGAAGGCAGTGCCCTTGAAATGGACAGAACGTCAGCAAGAGGCTTTTGACGACATTATCGCCAAACTATCTTCTCCTGTGTTGGCGTACGCTGACTTCAATAAACCATTTGTAGTCCATACAGATGCTAGTCAAGACGGAACAAGATGATGGTCTTCAGCGGGTTATTGCTTATGACAGCCTTAGACATAAACCTAGTGAGAAGAACTACCCTGTCCGTAATCTTGAGTTCCATGCTCTCAGTGGTCCGTCACAGACAAATTTCATGATTTCTTGTACGGCAATAATTTGTTCACGGTGCATACAGGCAACAGCCCATTGACATATGTTCTGACCTCTGCGAAATTGGATGCTACAGGACACCGATGGCTTGCCTCTTTGAGCAATAACAACTTCAACATTGTTTACCGTAGTGGCAAGACCAACATTGATGCAGATACTTTGTCTAGATTTCCGTAATCAGAAAATCCAGAGTCAGTGGTAATCAACGAAGTTGTCAAAGCCGTATGCTTTTATGCACAAGCTGATATTCGACTAGCCGAATGTAATGTCATCGCGGAACCCTCACAAGTTTCCGAATTGATACCAGAGGATAAGGTTGTGGATATAGACAACTATATCGATGGAAAGCCGATCAGTCACTTGATCCAGACATTGCTCGTGTGCGAGGTATTGTAGATAGAACGAACACGATACAACCAGCACAGGACAGCTTCGAATCCCCTATAGTTCAACAGCTACTCAGGCAAAGAAATCAGTTGGTTCTACTCAATAGTATTTTTTACAGAACAGTTAACCAGTCCTGCAGGACCTGTTCATCAACTTATTTTACCGGAAGTTTACACGAATCTGGTTTTTCGAGCACTACATTGGGATATGGGTCACCAAGGCCGAGAAAGAACCATTTCGCTTGTTAAGGCTCGATTTTATTGGCCCGTTCGTGAGTCCGACATTGTGTACAGACATGCGCTAACTACATTAGAAGGAAAACACCATCAACCAACTGAGCCGCGAATTTAGTGTCAATACTCACAACATCTCCTACGCAACTTGTTTGTATGGACTATCTTGGACTGGAACGGTCTAAGAGGTTATGATAATATCCTGATGGTAACAGACCAGTTTACAAGGTTGGCACATGCTGTCCCCACAAAGAATCAGACGGCGCATACAACAGCAAAAGCTCTGTACGACTCTTTCTTCCAGTATTATGGTTTCCCAGATCAACTGCATAGCGACCAGGGAAGAAATTTTGAGTCGCAGGTTATCAAGGAACTGTGCAAGATTATTGGTGTTTAAAAGGCAAGAACCACCCCTTACCATCCTATGGGAAACGGGATGACAGAGCGATTCAACCGTACGCTATGCAACATGCTAGGAACACTTGAAGAGCCTGAGAAACAGACATGGAAGGAGTATGTAGCCCCAATGGTACATGAGTACAATTGTACTCGTCACGAGACTACGGGGTTTACGCCTTTATATCTCATGTTTTGCCGCCATCCTAGACTGGCGACAGACGCGTTACTTGGTCTACATGATCCCAGCAAGTCCGAGGAGTCATCAGCTACAGGTTATGTTGAGAATCATAAGAACCGGTTAGAGTTCGCGTACAAGACTGCGGCTCAGGAATCCCAGCGACAACAGGATAGACACAAAGTGCTGTACGATTCGAAAATTCGGGAATCGAAACTCTTGCCTGGTGATCGGGCGCTTGTAAAAAATGTCCGCATGGATAAAAGGAAGAAATTGGTGTATGTGGTGCGCAAGGCTACAGGAGGCCCCACGAGGACACTACACTGCATTCTTATACTGCCATTCACCTCCACATCCAGATTTAGAGATTCCACGACGCAGACAGATACCATTTCGATTTAATGATTAAGGTGACAGTGAGTCGGATGAGGAATCTGTTAATTCAAGAGTCTATATTATTCCGCAGAAACGGACAGGGATATCTGGGAGTCTGTCTCCCAGGAACATCAGTGAGCAGACATTAAACCCTGATGCAGCTGAGAGTGTACCGCTTTCACTGGAACTCATATGAGATCTTTCACCGGAGGTCTTAGAGGATCCTACACCAGATGTAACCAAAGAAGCGCCATCAGAAGACGCGAATAATATAAGTGTCGAAAGTAGGAGTGCGTTGTCGCTAAACCAGGAAAATAGCGAGGCGGACATAGACAGGGAGGATACACCAGTCATTCGGCAATCAGAGCGTAATAGAAGAGCCCCAGGATGGTAACTGGGTAACTTAATGGACCTAATTAGCACGGTGCTTGTATAGTTAATATGTATTTATTCAGTGGATTACATAACTGGTTTTGTAATGTTGTGTTGTTTTTAACACGTTCATAATTATGTCTTTTTAACTGCTTGCTTTTCGCGATAAATTCGTGTCGATGCATTATTAAAATTATTCATTTTGTTATTCAATTAGAAGAATTAAATAAATCATCAAGTGTATAGTTTGGCATGCCTTTTTAAATGTGTGTTTTCCTTTATTGTTAACTGAATTTCGAGGACGACATTTTCCCGGGACGGAGGAGTATGTCGCCGGTACACTTTTATATCCGAGTATTTCCCTTAGTCCATATGTTTCCAATAGCCCAAAGTAATTAGGTAAACATTTTAGTTTCCAGTTACTTCCATTTTTCCATACATGCATAAGTCCTTAAGTAGTCCTATACAATATATTAGCCCTATTATATAATGTATATATCATTATCTGTTTTAAATATCATATTGTAGTCTATGTATTTGAGATATGTATTAAAATTTATCACTATTTTATTGCACATTAATTTCACCAGTGCGTGTGTGTCAGGTATGTGTGAACTGGTACCTTAAGAATATTGCCTTAGCTTAAGGGGATTATTTTTCGCCATATAAGAGGAAACGGAAGTTCCTTTTTAAAGTCATTGGGCCATGGAAAGGAAATGCACCAGTTGCCAATTTCGGACGTGTAATATTTTGTTATTTATTCTATAACTTGAATATATACTTCTGTTTTACAGAAAAATGACCCAGTAGTTTTATTATGGTATTTCCTGTGTATTTCTATAGGTGCGAAACAAATAGTTTGTTCATCTGGCAGATGCACTCCGTTACCGCCATTGATTCAAAGTCAGAAGAAATTCCAATGTTTCATTCATCTAGAACATGTAAACACCCTGATGTTTTTAATTGTAATTACCATTACATTCATATATATTATTCCATGGGGTAAATTATAGTTTAATAAATACTGATAAAGGTGATGTCTTGGAAGCAACAAACACAATTAAGAGAATAAAGCAGCAGACTCGATTTTATTGATTCCGTTCATGAGATTTAATGAAAGAAGCAACACCTCTCACGCCCCATAGCACCGGCTTAAGCGGTATTCTACTTCAAAGCCACCTATATTGGGCTCGTTGTACCCAAAGAACCAGTAAAAATAACACTACTGATTCGTAGCACGGGGAGACATTTTACAGCCGCCATACTGCACTAAACGAACGCTAGTGTAAATGTTAATAAATACTGATAAAGGTGATCCCTTTGGAGCAACAAACACAAGAGAATAAAACAGCAGACTCGGTTTTATTGAGTCTGTTCATGAGAAGTAATGAAAGAAGCAACACCTCTCATGCCCCCTAGCACCGGCTTTAGCGGTATGTAAAGGCCAGTTGCCATTTTCGTTCTTGAGAGAACATACGTGTAATATTTTGTCTAAAGTTATTTATTCTATAACTTGAATATATACTTCTGTTTTACAGAATTAAACTTCTTCGTATCCTCGATACAGAGCTTTAGTCGCATTCCTTTCAACCCCCACTAAACCCTGTGACATTTATGTAAATTCGATATTTTGACGAGGTGTGTCGAATCTGAATTTATTAGCACTTGAAAAACTCATTTGCTTATACTTTTGTAAATGTTACAATCATAAAATATGTTTTAAACTAACATCTTAAACTCTTCAATACATGTAGTTCAACAAAATGTTATTGAAGAATAATATCAACTTGATCTTGCTTGGTTACACATAATTAGTCTTTAGCATCATTATATATTCATCCTATTTTGAGAAAGGTCTCATCAAAAGGCTTTATCATTTAATCAGATAACTGAATTGCAATTAACCTAGTTAACATTTTAACCAGATAAATGGATCAAGGATGCAAAATTTACCATTCTAGTAAAATACACTGAAAGTGGCATCTTGTGCAGAACTAGAGTGAGTACAAACTGAGTTCAGACTGAGTACAGAGTGAGTACAATATGAGCCCAGAAGGATTACATAGTGAGTACAGAGAGAGTACAGGGTGAGTATAGAGGGAGTACAGATGGAGAACAAGGTAAGTACAGCGTGAGTACAGGGTGAGTATAGAGTGAGTGCAGAGTGAGTTCAGAGTGAGTACAGAATAAGCACAGAATGAGAACAGAGTTAGTGCAGAGTGAGTACAGAGAGAGTACAGAGTGAGTGCAAAGAGAGTACTGAGTGAGTACATAGTGAGTAATGAGTGAGAACAGAGTGATTACAGAATGAGTAAAGAGTGAGTACAGTAATTTAATTAGCTCAACAATTGTTCGATACTTTCGTATGGAATGTATTTATCTCCAACCACTCCTTAAGGTGTACCGTAAGTAAATCAAATCCCTTTGAGTCCAATGCAATATTGACAAAGCTTTCTAGTTAGCCATTTTTCACAATGAAGTTCAAACTAAGATTCACTTACATGTTCTTAGTCATGAGACCTGCCTCTCTAGAAAACTGCTGAGAATAGTAGGGGTCATGTGGCATATAAGAAAATAAAATTCTGATCTTTGTTGATACCGTGAACAAACTGCATTCATTCGGCACCTCTTAAATGTGTTCTACTTTCACTTTCAAAACTGTCAAGTTGATAAATAAAATCATCATACAACCATGCAAATGGTTTTAAGCTATCACAAACATGTCAATAAAGTCATTTCAGCCAGAAAAACAGGTCTTAAATACTCAAAAATGCCTTTTATCACAAAAAAAGTTAGGGATTATATATTTGGGAACTCCTTTCGACTACACCAGGCATGAATACCATAGTGATTTACTTCCTGTACACCTATAAGAAGCCCTAATTGTGAGGGAATTTCAAAATCCACTATTCTGGCAAAGCCAAAGATATAACGCATAAAAAAATGATACATTTTGGCGAATCGGTCGAGTATTGATCAAGATATGGGCGTTTCAAAAATGTACAGTTCGGTCGACAGCGATGAAAAATCTGTAAAAATGTTCACAGTTTTACCTTTCTTAACTGTTATATAAAATGACACTGGGCATATCTGTACTTGGTCTAATGGATAGAATGCTTAAACAAGTCAGTAAACCTGAAGAAATCAAGAGGTTTAGTTCCCAAAAGTGCTATATAAGTGCAAAATATGCTGATTTTCATGCCAAATTCAGATTTACAAGGCAATTTGGTGTATTTGTGGCATCATACCTTAATTTTGTGGCACTACATGCATATATAAACATCCCAATTACTCATAAATGCAAGCCTGGTACTAGCTTTGTGATTAAAAGTTAAGTTTCTATGACTGGACAGCATGCTTTGTCTACAGTACTCTCTGACATTTTCTCAGAAAGTTCAATTTTAGGGGGTAAGGGGAAGGATTTGGTGTTGTCACACCTATACAACTATACTTTTGCAAATGATAATGCTGAATTATCATTGCAAATACAAATATCTACATTTTAACAACAAACAAGCCTAGTTTTGTTGAAAAATGTCTCTCCAGGTCATCATTTAAAGACTTCAAAAATCTGAAACTCCAAATTACAGCTTTCCGAGGCAAAAACACATGCGAAAAAAAATCAAAACGCGTTTTAAAACACCGTGAAGTATTTTTTGTCAGAGCTATAGTCATTCCGAAAAGTAAAATACCGTTTGGGTAAGAATCCGAGAGAAAATGAATATTCACATTACGCCGCCTTATAGGTGTACCGGAAGTAAATCAAATCCCATTGAGTCCAATGCAATATTGACAAAGCTTTCTAGTTAGCCATTTTTCAAAATGAAGTTCAAACTAAGATTCACTTACATGTTTTTAGTCATGAGACCTGCCTCTCTAGAAAACTGCTGAGAATAGTAGGGGTCATGTGGCATATAAGAAAATAAAATTCTGATCTTTGTTGATACCGTGAACAAACTGCATTCATTCGGCACCTCTTAAATGTGTTCTACTTTCACTTTCAAAACTGTCAAGTTGATAAATAAAATCATCATACAACCATGCAAATGGTTTTAAGCTATCACAAACATGTCAATAAAGTCATTTCAGCCAGAAAAACAGGCCTTAAATACTCAAAAATGCCTTTTATCACAAAAAAAGTTAGGGATTATATATTTGGGAACTCCTTTCGACTACACCAGGCATGAATACCATAGTGATTTACTTCCTGTACACCTTAATAGCAATCACTGATATGACCTCATTGAACCACTACCATGAAATGAAATGCCAATAAGACTGTATCAGGCAGATCTCACTTAGCGGAGTTTTGGAAGGTAATCCGGCTTGCTTTCTTTGTTGTGAATGACTTTTCAGCAATCCAACTTACTCGTTGGTAAAGTTACGAATCATGTTGACGGTGGAATAAGACCAAATAAAACGTATGACTAAATTCTAAAGCAAATATTATAATGTTATTATTGTAATTTGAGTAGATGGACATTTGTATGAATCGCACTCTCGCTCTTCAAGTCAGGGAAGGCTGTGTGGGATTCCTAAGGAAGTGTCTCAGTTATAAAGTATTGATACATTGGTCAACCGGTCTCGGGTTGATTTCTTCTTCATTAGTGTGGACTCTTTATACTTACTAGGTCAAATCAAATTGAGAGAGCATTACGTGGTCCGAGTATTAACTTTCATACCACATCCAACCCCGTTTTCGCTTCTTGTAGAAGGGGTTGGATGTGGTATGAAAGTTTATAAAACTTTTAATTTCGGATTTAAACGTTTGCGTATTGTAAAGTGAAAACATTCAATAGGTAATTTTAAACAGATAATCACATTGTTTCAGTAAAAAAATGTTTTAAACGTTTATTATTGTCGAAATATCCGTAGTAAAATGGTTCTAATATAAGCTTTCCCATCGTTTAATGGAATTAAGGCGAGACCACGTAATGGTGTTATGTATAGAAACATTGCGAAACAAAATTAATTGATCATTATAGGCATGTCTTTATTTGAAAACAAAAATGATAACAATATATAAATACGATCAAATGAACTTTTCATCCGAATTCCTACATGCAAAAATAGCTTCAATTATAAACATTGTGTTTTTAATCTTAATGCCGCCTTTCTGAATTTTTTAACATTTTACTAACATCAACAATATACATGATATATCATCATATCATAACTATTACAAATAAATTTAAAATTGTTCTTATCATCCAGTGTATGACAACTATGCATGGTAGACGCCAATTTAATAAAGAAAGACCACCTAATAGTTATTAAACAAACACAGTTCACGAGGAAGTGACATTCGTCTTGCAGTACGCCTACTGGGTAATAAACACAATCATCTTCGTTATTTTTATACAGGCGATATTTTTCTAATCTATTTGAAAAAAGCTTTTCATTAGCTTTAATTGCGGAAATACAGCGTTAAGGTAATTGGCTTCCATACGTAAAGAACTCGTTATTACATAGCACTAATAAGCGTTATTATGTACAAAGGGAAGAACGCGCAATTGAAGTTGAAAGACATATCCCAAACAAATGCAGGGCGACTAAAGCGCGAATCCTGTTGTGTGCGAGAGAACAAATGAAGAACAAATTAGACTTATTTTCCGTTTTCCTGTTTCCACTAGTCCTTGAGCTTTTAGAGGAAATACTTATATAGGGATTCCATAACGGTTACACATGAACCAAACGAATAAAACCGAATACAACTGAGTATGTTGCTTAAACTTGTTTAATGGGTTTGACAAATTTGAAATTCATGCTTTTAAAAATTCTTACAGGGAAAAGAAATTGTTTACAGACTCAGATCGATCACGACCAATCTCATATATCTAAATTCACTGCCAGATGAGAGAAACATCATCCACATTTAGTTCGTCTATATAAGGATGACATTTCCTCTTTATTTATTTATGAAATGTCTGTCATGTTATCTATTAGGGAAATTATCACAAACGGTACCAGTATTTCTGTAAATTGGTTGCCGCTTCAAAAAATGAGAAGAAAGCCTCTAGATGTGTGTCTTAAAACAAAGCAAGCGTCGCAGATGTTCCTTGATAATCCTTGATAATGTGTAGATTGAAAGTCCTAATATCATCCATATTTGTTTTAAGAAAATATCTGTAAGCCCATCGAGGTTGTAAATAAACAACGAGCTGAGACAGACTCTGTTTTGTAGTATGGTGTACTTAGTGACCATGTCAGAATAACTACCGTTCTTTATATTCCATTTATAGCATGGTATATCTCCGCCCCTTGGTTATTCTGAATTAAACGATTTATTGCCTTGCGCTCATCCAAGAAAATTTCACCAATCATATTACAGAAGACAATGACTGTGAGCGTAGATATCTCATTTATGCGACAACGACGCACACAGAACCGTCCGATGTTTTACATGATTTTCTTTTGGGAATTGGTTAATAATACCACGGTGCGAGTCCTAATTTAATGGAGGATGCCATTTACAAATAAAAAAGAAACAAATCTTAAATAAAACATCAATACACTCAGAAATCTTTCAAATCCACATCCTTGTCTGAATTTATTTTTAGTTACTACTCTGACATTATCCTATGCGACTGGAACGTTCAATCATGTAACCAAAAAATCGTCAAAAGAATCTAGTTCGTTTTGAATAGATATAAATAAAAGATATATACGTGTAATTCAATTTTCAATAGGCTATAAGCTCGTGAGGATACAAATACAAACTTAAGTATAATATGGCAACAGCGCAGTAATTGGTACACCTATATATATATGATCAGACAACACCAATTACCAACCAATCAGCGGACAGGTAAATTCTGAGCTATTACACAGAATCTCTTAATTTTGATTGGTTGACAAAGTAAACAAACCAAAACTTCTTGCTAAAAATTTAAAATTCAACTTTTGAAGAGTACTTATAAAGAAGGTTAAATCATACATTTGTGCAATGTATTCATAATGTGTTGCATAATCAAAAAAAAGAAGTATAGTATACATTTTCCTCATGTTTCTAAATGCAAGTAGGTGGGTCAGTACCATCCGACCCAAACAGCTTTTTCAAAACATACTCAACGTATGACTTATGTATGTTTTTTTGATAAAACTAAGATAGATCTTTCAAAACAAGTAATAAAAAATATAGCTTCCAGTATTAGGAAACTCAGTACAGAGCTTAGAGTTATACTGTAGGCCTATAGAAAATGAATTGGTGTAGTATGACCCATATGGCAAATAGTAAAGTATATATTGAATTACACACGCTTGAACAAAGCTAAAATAAAATACTCCAAAACAATAACTTCAACAAAAGTCAAACATAAACGTTGTCTATTTAATACACAATTACATAAATAAATCACATTTTCGTCATAAAGCTTAAGCTTCTGTTTCCTTAAATCTCGGTCACAGTCTTCAATCAGATTACCATCATCTTTCAATGATTCATTCGTTTCCTTGATTTGCGATCATAAAACATCCCACATCGGCCTATTTTTGTATAGATTTCCTTTCTAAATGCTAATCTATTGTTTTGTTTCTATAAATATAAAACACAACATTTAGATTACTATCTCATTTCGAGAAACACTTAACCAGTTCATTTCTTAGAACACGCTTGATCTCACGTGTAGTACAGATCTATCTGTATGTGTGGTGTTTTCCGTTAAGCTATTGCAGCTATTTCCTTATGTTTATTTATAAATTTACATTATTGATATCTACTTCATACTTAAAATATGTGTCTGTCATTTTTCATAACTTCTACACAAACTTGCTCCCAATTAATAAAATATGCCGTAAAGTCGTGAAGTTTAATTTTATTCCGTGAATCATCTATACCTCCGATGTATTACATGTAGTCTCTTCGGGCTTCACCTCGTCGGGTTGAACGACTTTATCAATCATATATAAGGAAGATAATTCACGGCGTACTATTCCAGTGTGGCAGCACTATAAAGAAACCATTGAGTTCGCTGCTTCAAGTAGACATATCATCACATCACACAACAACACACAGATAAAAGTCCAGACAGTGTGTCTATACTCGTCGGGTAGGACGCCTGTCGTAGGTGGAGGGACTATACTCCTTAGAAATACACACACGGCTGTAATTAGTTGCGCACAGAGTGGGGTCAATTTGAATATTTCTGCTATGATTTTCACGGTAAGACTTCCAATCAAAATGATAAATCTCAGTTTAGAGTTTATAGTTAAATGATCTCTTTTTTCTTTTTTCTTTTTTTGAAAGAATGAGGAGTGTGTGTAAGTTGATGTTTTGTTATTTCAGGTAAGACAAACACGCTGATTATTATCAAATTAATGGAACAATTAAAGTATCGTCTATGGTTATACAATGTTTGTGAGTGCTTAAATTGCGCCTGGAAGTTGTAATCTAAGTAGTATATTGATAGTCACACTTGCATACATTCGGATAAAATGACATCTTTCACAAACCAGTAAATCCCATTTAATTTAATGCATATTGGCCAATGATCAAAGACGAAGTACTCGATAATCAATGGAAGATTCCGGGTGCAATACAGAGAGGATAAATAAAAGCGTATTTATTATGATTTATTATTATGTGTTAGTATTTGTGGTGATAAGTAATGGTTGGTGGCTCTAGATAGAAAGTTATACCTTACAAAACCGCAAAAAGATGGTAAAAAAGAGAGAAGAAAAGAAGAGAAATAAGAAGAGAAATAAGAAGAGAAATAATAAGTTTATTGACATTCACAATACCGTCTGTTTAAGAAATAATAAATAAGAACCTGTGTTTTATCGGTGAATAAAATACAGTTAGGAGTTCGGATGCGTAGTAATTAAATCACGAGTGCGTTAGCACGAGTGATTTAATTTCTCGCATCCGAACGACTACTGTATTTTATTCACCGATAAAATACAGGTCCGTATTTATTATTTCGATTCTAACACAACAATTACCCCATTATTTACGCTATTGTTGGGGCACTATATATTATCTCGGAGGTCAAGGTAATCAGGCTGCTATGTTTACAGGCTGTTCCCCGTATGCAAAGTTCTGCGTTTCAATGCACCAGTTTCACGTGACAAACAATTAAGTCATTGCTTACGTCATACAGCGCAAATTACGTCATATAGCTTGCGCTGTATGACGTCAAACGTTCTCACCTTGTTCAAGATGCTTATTAATGTTATATGTACATATGCATATGATGGGTTTATTTCGGGGGGGTGCACGGTTTGGGAGAATGGCAATTTTGTTGTAATTAACATTTCATTATAATTACTGTTCAGTTTGTCTTCGTGACGTATATTTACCAAGTGACGTCATGTAACGTGGCGTTTCCAACGGATGAAATATACGCGGGGAATTAATGTAACAGCTGTGTTTTATCGTAGAATAACATACAGCTGTCTCCCTTCTTTGTGTATATGAAAGACTGCAGAGGTCGTGTTAGAATTAGTGATGAGTGACGGCTGTACAATGTCGTCCAGACTACAAATCAGTAGTGTCATTACTTACTGGTCCTTTGGGATCATCAAACCCAATCTGTGTGGCTTTACAGTAGAATACCGCTTAAGCCGGTCCAAGTCGTGTGCGAGGTGATGCACTTTGTATTATTCATTCTTTGTATTGTTAATTATTTTTGTGTTTCCTGCTTCCAAGAAATCCCCTTTACAGTATTAAAACAGGGAGTACGTTATACGTATACGTACTCCCTGATTAAAACAAGTGGAAGGTAGAATTTAGTATTTTTTTTAATAAACATGTGGGAAGCAGAGTGGTTATTTATCTCCGCCGACTACTTTTCAGAGCAACACATGACAACGGAAAGTAGTACGTCATTTTCCGTCAAGGTCAAAAAAAATTGAAACGTTTGCCATATTCGTTTTTTTAAACGCGTAATCTGGAAGACTGTAACAAGTTTATATTTTCAGTTCCCCTTTAAGTTTCGTCATCTTCTTTTAAAAGCTTTACTGCGCGAGAAATTGCGAGATTCACCCGTTTAAAATTTCGAAGCGAGTGGAAATAACTCGTAAGAGATGCCATTGTTAAAATGCGTTAAAAATGGTAACACTTGTTCTTTTCTAATGAAATACAAGGAGATAGTAAAAATCGGTTGTTTAAGCTTAAATAGTACATGACGTGTACTACATGTTAGAAAATCATGGTATTTCCTTATCACAATTACACGCTAAAACGATAAAATGTTCGACTCGGCACTGCCGGTCAAATAATATAACGAGTGTGTCAGTGAACGTATCAAGGTGCGTATTCGGTATTCGCTGAAGGGGGTAATATTGCACTCACACTAAATCTGAAAAGTAGTCTGTAGCCTATATTTAAAAAGATCGACCGCTGTTCAACTTCTCGGTGTGCATTTTGATGGCCAATCTGGAATTATTGGACTCGACTGGCCACCCGCTGGTGTGTTAATAAAAAAAAATCCATTATTTTTTTTAATTGGCGAGCATCACCATATGCAGCCATATTTAACATCAAAATACTAAAACAAAGCGGCAGTCCAATTTATTTGGTTAACACCTCACCGGCCCCTCCCGCCCGCCACCACCACCACCCACCCCATCCATAAAAATATATAAAAGGCGGATCTGGTCAGGGCAGGTGTCTCATTGGAATCGGGGAAACCGCCCTACTCCTACTTTTGCTTATTAAACATGCTCGGAGAAAAGATTTCGAAATATAAACTTCGGATAGGAGGATTTATGTCCCCTTACGATGGACAAGGCTAATTGGAAATGACGAACACACTGAGGAAACTCAGTGGCGCCATTGAGGCTTGAAACTGGATCCTGTGCTTTTAAGTGCACCGCACTATCCACTACACCGGCATTTTACAAAACAAATATAACGGCTTAATATGTCAAACTAGTATAGACATGGAAATATCAGTTTCCAGACAGTAATTAGTGGGAAGCGGTCACTAAGTCGACCTTGAACTAGAAGTGTGTTCCATCATCCATGGAAGACTTGCTTCGCCTGATGACAGTGCTGTGTGCTTATTTCCAAGGTTAGGTTGCAGGTTAGGTTGATAAAAGGGCATAACTCTGCCAAAATGAAAGGCACACGTGTAACAACATTCTTTGAGATGAAGATGTGTGTGGAGTTTCATGAACATAGTTAAAATGCTTTTCAATTTATGGCCATGGTTAGGTTGCAGGTTAATTGAATGTTGTTTAACGGCTCATCAACACAGTAAAGGTTATTTAGAGCCGCCCCAGAGAGAGGGGAAGGATACATAGGAATCCGGGAACCTACCCTACTCTTATTATCGAATAGATTCCTATGGTTCTTTAACGTGCTCGGAGGATAGACCGATACTGGGGACCGCCCGGATTACGTCCTCATCCGACGGACGAGGCTAAGGGAAAGTGTCTTGCCCAAGAACACACCGACGGAACTCAGTGGAACCACAGAGGATTGAACCCGGGGCCTCCGGTTACAAATCCGCCGCGCTACCGACTGCGCCACGCCAAGGTTGCAGGTTAAAGCATGACGGACAGACGACGACGGACAAAGTGATCGATAAGTGTCTGCCATCCTAAGCAGGTGACACAAAAATAAGTGTTCAGTTCTCATATAAATATATCCGTCATGCGGATATTTTTCAGTTCATGCATTCTTCAACCCAATGAATTTTACTTGACTAGGCTAGAACAGTGGCATTTGCTTTATCAGACGAGTACCGCTAAGTACAGCACAACATGTTTCGGGATGCTAATTTCAGTGCTTGATGTACACTTCAAGATTGCCATGTGTCACTTTAATTTCAAAATATCTATTTCAAAAGCTTGAATAAACAATTAATAGATTAAAATTACCTTGTGTTCCCAAAGGCAGTTTTACAGTTTCAGATACATAAACGCAAATAGATTTATTTTTTTTACATAGATCCAACTGAACCAAAGAATAAATAATACAATATTTTATTTATATCATATTTATAAACTAAACATGTATTAAATACTACAATAATGAAATTTACTTCATACATACAACAACAAAATCAACCGTCATATATGGTCTTAAATGTGTTAAAATGATATAAAACACCAAAGGTTTTGTTGAATGTGAGCAGTATTACATTGTATACATTTGTTGTGTTTTTTTAACAGCTTTACACATTATATAGTCTCTGTGAGATATAATTATGTTCATTTTGGTTCTTTAAAAAAATAACGTCTGCTCAGTCCTCTGGATTGCCAAACTGAAGTCACCATCAAGATCAGACAGACACATTTTAAGCGGGATATGCAATAACAAGTATAAACAGTAACACATAAGGCCGAAGAAAAATTAACCTCGTTTCTGATTTGGCCTAATTAAATGAATATATTTCCTGGAGTTTAGAATCTTGCGATCACAGTATAGACAACTTTCTTGGTTAAATCCACGTCTTTCAGGGTTGCATTCGTATTTGAAGAACGAAGGGCATCTCGAGACCAGATGATGTGTCTCTAAGTTGTTAAAAAGGATGGTGGTGAAAAATATATAAGCCATATAATATATGCATGGAATTTCACATGAGTTGACAGAGTGTCCTGTTATTTTTAAAGGGAATTTAATTGGGCTGTCGTATATACCATATTTCCTCTGATAGTAGCTCCCGGGCGCTATGCAAAGTGCGAAGGGGGTGCTGCTATTATAATACAAATTTTCAATATATTTCACCTACTTTCCCGACCGTTTCCTTTTAGGTCTAATTACACTAAATCAACAGGATGTGCTCGCCTGGTGCATCGAAAGTAGTTCTCTATTAAAGAGTTCTAATCTTTTTATCTTTAAACATTTTTTTTAGTGCAATTTCCTGTTATTTTTTGGCTGTAACTGTATTCTGGACATGTTATTGATATTTGGAAATGCATGTCATCATGCTTTTGACAGTTTTAGATACAGATTTCAATAGTGAAAGTAGGGTGGGTATGAATTTGTGATTTGCTTTAAAAATGTTGACATTTGAGCGGTGTTTGTAAACAAGAGAAGAACTCTTTCTTAGAAGGTATTAAGCACCCACTTTGCTGGTTGATTTTCATGAGCAGACACACTTGTCTTCATGCCAAAGTAAGTTTCCCCGCATTCTAACGAGGTTTGACTTTTCTACAGGTCAGTAAATATGAGACTTTACTATGGAAGTAAATGGGAGAAACATTTAGGCTATTATAACCTTTAGAATTACTGTACGGCGATCTTTTACTGTTACACCGGTAGTGACTAAACCTAAACCCGACTGTATACTGAGTATATTACTGTCATCACTCTGCATCTGTATGATACACATTTCCGTCTAACTTGACGAGTACAACAGGGGTTGGTTGCTTATGAATTAAATATTAATAAAAGATAAACTAAATAGTTAATTGAAAGAAACAAGATAAATAAAAGCGGTCATTTATATTGATCATATGATGATAGCGTTTTAAAGGGACACATGGCAATCTTGAGTTTTATTCAAACATTAAAATTTGTTCCTCAATTTAATTATCCTGCGTCATTTTGACTTTAAAACTGCTTGCATATGATTAAATAAAAAATTGAGATTTCAATTTCTTCACTATTTCACCAAATGTTTAAAATATTATTGATGCACTATTATAAATAAGTTAGTAATATGTAAAATTAATTGGCTTTGAACTATTCTAACAATTACTATTAATGATTGAACAAATGAAAGTGAAGAGAAAAACTAACAGAACGCCGTGAGTTTTTAAAAAATCAAGATTGCCGTGTGACCCTTTAATGTTTATGTCATAGACCATACAGGTGTCGAAGGAAAAAAACTGCCGGAATCAAATCCACTAGCGGTAAAGACAAAAAAGTGTGTCTTTTCAGGAACTTTTAGATTTTTGAAGAAGGTTAGGTTTCTTAAAGCAGGTGGGGCCGCTTCTATTAGGGAAGGCTTTCTAATAGAGGAAATACGGTATTATTAATATATAGGTAAATTGACATCACAGAGAAACGTTCACGTTGTACCATCAACTTGTATGGATTTTGTGTGATAAATAGAACCTCAGAAAATCATCTATTCTTTTTTAAACTCTTTAGCAAACATTATTTGGTGCTCGACAAGCCGTCGCATTGTACCTTTTTGCGAACTCGTTTAATAAATGCTATTATAAATCAGCACTCGATCATGAAAGATCAGCTATTAAACGCTAAAAATATAATATTTAATCATTTTTCTCCCATCTCCGCTAAACTTGAATCATCAAAATATTTGTTGAAGTATATATAATTATGTCATACATAGAAATATTGAAATTTTCATATCGTGCCCAGCCTTCGCTCAAATATAAGCTCTCGGGCAGATATTGGCGTCTCAGGGCATTACAGGATAGGATATGAAATGCCTGTATAATATTATTCTCTATAATGTTCGACAAAATCTTCAAGATTGCCCCGTGTCCCTTTACAGTGTCCTTTTATTTGTAACAGTTTACAATTTAACTGCGGTGGTCTTTAATAATATCGATGTAAACTGACATCAAAGAGAAACTTTCACGTTGTATGGTCAACGCGTATCCTTTGTTTTATGTGATAAAAAAGAATTTCACAATATCTCAAAAAAAGAAAAAAAAAAGAAAGTAAAGTGTCCTAATGAGCTGTGACCATAATTTGGCACACATTTGTTTTGTGTGTTTGCAACCTAACCGACTCCCTTATAACACTGCTTATATTTTTAAAGTAGTTATCCCGCTAAATAACAACAAAATTACACTAGAAAACCGTTTATCGAAACTCTATCCAGGTGTTCAGGGCATATAACAATGTTTATGTGCCGATTAAAAGTATAGGTTTATTAACAGATTATTAGAATACCTGTGATTGAATATCCGTAAAATGATGGTAAATCTTTAATTAGACGCTCTAGTTTTGGGGTTTGGTCCGGCTGGTTAAAGCCGTCTATACTGTGAAATAATATAGTTTGGATTCTCAATATATGTAATTTATATATATTCTTTGTCATCAGTAGGTATAGAAACAGTGTACATAATGGTTATAAAATGTGACTGTTGTTGGCGGGAAAGCTACTTTAATGAGAACAAAAAAAAATCTGTACAAATTGGTTTTGCCACTCAAATAAATCGGTATCTAATATTTCTCAAGCTTATTAAAATCTTCATTTATAAAAAAACAACATGTTAAACAACCATAGAAATATATTCGATAGTAAGGGTAGCCTAAGGTACGGTCCTGAGTTTCCCTCTATGGGGCGGCTCTAAATATTAACATTACTAGTAAGAGTAGTCTAGGTACGGTTTTTGAATTCCACTCTCTGGGGTGGCTCGAAATATGCCATATTATTAGCCTAATTAAGCTATATCAAAGGCGTCAACTATACAAATGTGTATTGCTTTAGTTTTCCCAGGGCAAGGTTCAGTCTCAGAGCTGGAACTTGTAGATGCCACTTGACTAACATCAGCAAGGATCCCTGAAAGAAAAATCAATTGTTGTTTATATAGATCTGTTAATCCTTTACAGTATTCACGTTGGGCAGTGGAGCGGGGTGTGGGTGCAAGTGCAGTGCACCGATTCTGTGGGTGAGGAGGGGAATGGGGGCATTGCCCCCTCCCTCCCCACACACACATCCCTCGGCCCCTCCAGAAAACATTGACATGGTTTAATCTGGTGCAATGCAGTCTAGCACTTTCTAGAGAAATATTTTTTGTAAGAAAATTATATGAACATGCGTATTGTGCTTATAAGCTGTTATGCCCTGGGGTGTGGTGGGTGGAAAGGAGGTTGCAACTGTAAACTTCTCTCTGCCATCACAGATCATCATTATATCAGTGCTTACACATTTATGGGTCAGTACCAAGTACTGTACCAGTCAGTACCGAGTACTGTACCAAGGCTTTATATGACGATTATTTCATCCCAGACTGTACATACCTTTGTTTTGTTTACGTCTAATCACCAAAGTTGTCAGTGTCCCTAAGCGAGGCGAACGTGACATGACTCATTACATGACCTTGTCCTTGATCAATCTTACTGCAGTTGCTCAACTGTACTGTAGATTGTATTTTAGTAGCTGTTCTGCAAGTATTTGCTACGTCATTCAACCATAACAATGGTTAACACATGAATATAGTATTTTTGCTCATTAAATCCTGCACTTGTTAATTATTCACTTGCAATTATCCAAGTTCATTCAACACAACAATTGCCAACTATAATAGTTGCGATTTTTAATAAGCGCCTATATTCTGCCGATTTTTACCGTAAACATGTAAAAAGATAGGCAGAAAAGTGTTGAACGCTGAATTGGAATTGAATATTGTTTAACGGCTCATCAACACAGTATATGTTATTTAGAGCCGCCCCAGAGAGAGGGGAAGGATACAAAGGAATCCGTTTACCGTGCCCTACTCTCATTATCGAATAGATTCCTATGGTTTTTTAACGTGCTCGGAGGATAGACCGATACAAGGGACCGCCCGGTTTACGTCCCCATCCGACGGACGAGGCTAAGGGAAAGTGTCTTGCCCAAGAACACACCAACGAAACTCAGTGGCACCACGGAGGATTGAACCAGGGTTGAATTGGAAGTCTGATTTAATGACATTTTATACGGGACAGAAAATAACTATGTCCGGGAGAAGAAAACACTCATGTTTTACGTTTCTATTATTGATTTTCAATTTTTCATATTAGCTTGTAGCCGCTTATTAGCTTGTAGCCGCCATTTATGTGTGTTTTGAATGACAAAAAGGGGTGACCATTTCAAAACGGTCTAAAAAAATGGGTAGTCGTGAATTTTGCCGAAATGTTCAGGAAAGGTAGTAGAGGTACTGATCTATCATTCCTGTTAATTTAAGCCAAATCGGTGACTACCCATTATTCGTGACCGTTTTGAGAAATCGGTAATTTTGGAGTTCAAAAAAACTCAAAATTTCCGATCTTCACATTTGAACCGCGAGTAAGGCTATGCAAAATTAGCCAGTAGTGGTCAAAACGAATTCTATGGGGATGTTTAAAGTACAAACTGACTTTATTCATTGTCTGTGTTGTTTTTGCACTCATAATTGGCTTAAGCTAACGTTTTTTTAAAAGACAACTGCAATTTCCGCGTAACTGCACGTGAGTGCAAATTGGGACAACTTCGTGTCAAAACACCTGAAATTCAAAAGTGAGTTATGCGGTGTGTGCACGTGACAAGCTTCAGCTGCGTCTAGCCTGAAAAGTAAAAGGATAATGTATTTATTGAAAGTGATGATGGAATGAAGATATATAAAGCTGATACATAAAATGAAACATTTAAAGTCGAAATGAAACATGCAATTATTAAGGTTAATTCTGGACACGCGAATGGATTTGATGATATTCTACTAGAGATAGAAAGAAATTATGCAGCATTTGATACTGTTAAAGTCTATTTTCAGATTATATTTCAACGTATACAGTTATATATGATATCAAACGATATGCAGCTTATCTTGATGACATGCAAGCGGAAAACAACGTTTAGTGTTTCAAAGAACAATTCATTTTTCTACATAAATTAAATTCTTCAAAACTGCTAGTCTGTACTTTTGTATATCGTTAAAAGAACATTTAAGTGCGTAATTTGTATGAATGTGGATTTTATTACAGTAGGGTAAGGGCGAGATTTGGTGTACCTTAGAACCTGGTTTAAACCTACAGCGGCCTTTTGTCACTGACCGTTCCTAGGCGGTAGCCCTGTTGTCAACCCTTTCATTGTGGTCATTAAACGCTACATTTCCTGTTCGACTTTTTTTCTATCTACATTTATTGTAGAGATTTCCTTTGTATGGGGTGTATTTATTTGCACTTGGGCACCTTAAGAAAGGATAATAGCGAGGTTGTGTCAGCCTACTGACTGTTATAAGTCGTTAACCATGTCTTCACCACTCTTTGTGTTACATATTGTCCTTTTCATTGACTTTTTAAATATCCTTAATTATTTCCTAAAACCAAGAAAAATAAAACATAGCTCTACTTGTGCCACCTTAATTGACATAAAAAGTTCGTTTGTACTAATTTCGTACTATTGACATTTTAAATATTTCTTTCCGCTCAAACGATAGATGGCGTAAACGGTAGCTAGCCTTTTTCACTACCGATTTCGAAATTTGTCCTTTCATATTTTTTTTTAAACCAGGTCATAGGGTGCACCAAAAAAGTAGATATAAAAATCGAAAGGAAATGTAGCCTTCACGAACCACAGTCAACTACAAACACGCACAGAAACAAACAACAACTACAACGATGAATAAAAGGCAAGATATGACATCACAAACATAACATGGTTGACAATAGGGCTACCGCTTTAGAACGGTCAGTGGCAAAAGAAATGCTGCTGGGTTCTTAAACCAGGTTCTCGGGTACACCAAACCTCACTCTTGCCCTATTTTCATCCTAAACAAACGGTACAGTGTAAATAATGATATCGACAGGTTATATTCCGGCCAAAGGCCGAAGTGGCGACATTCTATCAAGTACGACACCAACGGATACGTTTAAGATAATTCAGTTCCTGAACAGTACGCGATTATAAATGATACGTTTTCAGTTTCTTAATGTTATTTTTCTATTTCAGTTTAACAGTTCACTATATTAGTTTTCAACTTGGGGTCGTTTGGGAAATGTGCGTATGACTCTCAAGTAGCTACGTCGGCTTCAGTTTCTCTGTTTTCCTCTCACACCAATTGGTTAATGCACACATCTATAAATAAAGTTCACGATTCTGGTGTGTGTGTGTGGGGTGGGGGGACTAAACAAGAGGTTACTTATCACTCTCTGATTTACCAATTAAAATGAAACAGAAATCGTAAGCATTTAAATGTCAAAGCATATCAAATTACGTAGAAAATAAACTCCCACCTTTATAGAATTATTATGGTGTTATTGTAAATAGATATGTTGACAAGCTTTTTCCGACATTAAAATCTCACCGTTGATACAGATGCTTTGTATTCATTTAACATATTACACTGACGATTTCTTTTTTTCTGCCATGAACTAAGATACCGGTTTCCAATTTCTGTATTCGACTGATCAAGTGTATGTTTATTTTGTGAAAACGTGACGAACAGTATCATTTCGCCACATATATTGGTTAACAACTTGTTCTTTATACCGACAACAGTAACAAAAAGTTCTTCTAGTCTAATACAAGTCTGACTCATTAGTCAACATCCGAATTTTACATTTATCCTACAGCGAAGACGCATATCCATATCAATAATACGTGCAGTCAACAGTTCAATACATGTTCCAATACGAAAAACAAATTGAATGCTGCTCATCAACACAGTAAAGTATTTAGAGCCGCCCCTAAGAGAGAGGGGAATCCGTTATATTTCAACGTATACAGTTATATATGATCTCAAACGATATGCAGCTTATCTTGATGACATGCAAGCGGAAAACAACGTTTAGTGTTTCAAAGAACAATTCATTGTTCTACATAAATTAAATTCTTCAAAACTGCTAGTATGTATTTTTGTATATCGTTACAAGAACATTTAAGTGTGTAATTTGTCTGGATGTGGATTTCATTACAGTAGAGTAAGGGCGAGATTTGGTGTACCTTAGAACCTGGTTTAAACCTACAACGGCCTTTTGTCACTGACCGTTCCTAGGCGGTAGCACTATTGCCAACCCTTTCATTGTGGTCATTAAATGCTTTGTACTAATTACGTACTATTGACATTTTAAATATTTCTTTCCGCTCAAACCGGGGATAGATGGCGTAAACGGTAGCTAGCATTTTTCACTACCGATTTCGAAATTTGTCCTTTCATATTTTTTTTTAAACCAGGTCATAGGGTGCACCAAAAAAGTAGATATAAAAATCGAAAGGAAATGTAGCCTTCACGAACCACAGTCAACTACAAACACGCACAGAAACAAACAACAACTACAACGATGAATAAAAGGCAAGATATGACATCACAAACATAACATGGTTGACAATAGGGCTACCGCTTTAGAACGGTCAGTGGCGGAAAAAAAGCTGCTGGGTTCTTAAACCAGGTTCTCGGGTACACCAAACCTCACTCTTGCCCTATTTTCATCCTAAACAAACGGTACAGTGTAAATAATGATATCGACAGGTTATATTCCGGCCAAAGGCCGAAGTGGCGACATTCTATCAAGTACGACACCAACGGATACGTTTAAGATGATTCAGTTCCTGAACAGCAGGCGATTATAAATGATACGTTTTCAGTTTCTTAATGTTATTTTTCTATTTCAGTTCAACAGTTCACTATATTAGTTTTCAACTTGGGGTCGTTTGGGAAATGTGCGTATGACTCTCAAGTAGCTACGTCGGATTCAGTTTCTCTGTTTTCCTCTCACACCAACTGGACAATGCACACATCTTATATAAATAAAGTTCGCGATTCTTTAACTAAACAAGAGGTTACGTTTCTCTCTCTGATTTACCAATTAAAATGAAACAGAAATCGTAAGCATTTAAATGTCAAAGCATATCAAATTACGTAGAAAATAAACTCCCACCTTTATAGAATTATTATGGTGTTATTGTAAATAGATATGTTGACAAGCTTTTTCCGACATTAAAATCTCACCGTTGATGCAGATGATTTGTATTTATTCTAGTCTAATACAGGTCTGACTCATTAGTCAACATCCGAAATTCATGTTTAAATTTTACATTTATCCTACAGCGAAGACGCATATCCATATCAATAATACGTGCACTCAATACATGTTCCAATACGAAAAACAAATTGAATGTTGCTCCTCAACACAATATAGTTATTTAGAGCCGCCCCTAAGAGAGAGGGGAATCCGGGAACCGTGCCCTACTCTTATTATCGAATAGATTTCTATGGTTCTTTAACGTATTGAGGATAGACCGATACACGGGACCGCCCGGTATTCCCCCATCCGACGGACGAGACTAAGGGAAAGTGTCTTGCCCAAGAACACATCGACGAAACTCAGTGGCACCAAAAAGGATTGAACCCGGGGCCTCCGGTTACAAATCCACCGCCGCTACCGACTGCACGACGCCAGCCCTATACGAAAAACAAGTAAATACACATGTAGAATAGGACAACGAAGCATATAAAAAATTCAGTCATCCAAAATCACGCATTGAAAATTAACATTAAATACAAGTATACGCACAGCTGATGGTATCATCTTATTACGTATCTTGAAATGAAAATTAATTTCACCTCAGTGTGATGTCTGCGAGGGTAATTTCAACTCAGTGTGATATCTGCGTGGGTAATTCAATACGTAATGCGACAGGCATGATAAATAACTTAAAAACAACTCAGTCAGGGTCAATATACCGCTACTTCTCTCTCGTGATTGAGTTTGTTGCTTCCACTTTTCACTGAGTAGTTGTTGACATTCACAATATCGTTTGTTTAGTGGTGTGTGCCGGCTGTAAAAATTCGCCCCGACTACAAATTAGTATTATCGTTACCTACTGGTCAAGCTCAATCCGTGTATCTTTAAAGTAGATTACCGCTTTAGCCGGCGCAAGGGGCGTTAGAGGGTTTCACTCTATGTTATCGCTCATGGACAGACTCAACCAAACCGAGTCTGCTTTGTTCTCTCTTGTTTGTGTTGATCCCCTATCAGTATTTATTCAATCAGTAAGCTGTAATCAAAATCTGAATGACGTCATTATATACAAGGAAGATAAGTTGCCTTACAATTGCGTAATTTAATGTATCAATCTGTCCATGGCCGCAGACCTGTCGATATACACATCAAACTGAGATAAGTTATTTTTATAAATGACAATGCTTATGATATTGGATGGATAAGTTCCGAGTAATTACTTATAAAAAGGTATCTGCTAACACAACGTGAAAAGTAGTATCTTCCAAAACCATATCCAAATAGTATTTGCCAATACCACGTACACAATTGTATCTGCCAATACCACATAGGAAATAGGATCGCCAACACCAAATAAAAATTGTTTCTGCCAATACCAAATAGGAGATATGATCTGCGAAAAGCAAATAGGGAATAGTATCTGCCAATACCACATAGGAAATAGGATCGCCAATACCAAAGAGGAATTTGTATCTGCCAATACCAAATAGGAGACATGATCTGCCAAAAGTGAATAGGAAATAGTATCTGCCAATACCACATAGGAAATAGTATCTGCCAATACCACATAGGAAACAGTATCTGCCAATACCACATAGGAAATGGTATCTGCCAATATATAGTATGTGCCAATACCAAATAGGAAATCGTATCTCCCAATATAACAAAGAAAATGTTATGTGCCAATACCACATAGAAAGTTGTATCTGCCAATACCACACTTGATACCTTTTTTCCTCATTTGAGTATTTAGATACAATATATTAATTACTATTGAGTTGCGTTAATAACACTATTATAACTCTTTGGATAATATATAAAAAAAATAGCATTATGCATCAAAAATAAAAAAAATATCATTAGTTTGCCAGATATATATTTCCGTTTTATTTTCTTTAAATGTGTTGCTAAGCAGCTACTACGTTGCTATGCAACTAGTTTACCTTTTCTGGTTTCAAATGTATATCCATGAAGCAACAATGAAACACTGTTATGGTCGGATTCAAGAACACGTTTGCAATGTTCCTCATTCATTCTTCCATCATGTAAATGGAAATATCTAGTGGAATTACGTCCGTCTACGTTACAATGAATGGCGGCACTGTCAATGGCGTCTTTGTTAAAATTACTTTTCATTGACTTCAGTCTGGTTTACTTAAATGTGGTCGCCTACGACATGCGCATGGAACGTTTGAATGAGAACTTGTCATTAGATATTCATTAATAGCATTTTACTTTTATTATTTCTAGGATGACCATTTGTGCAGCGAAACTGTATTCATTGGCCTTTCCAAGGCGGTCCTTATTGTCAACTCTTTTATTTTGTGGTGTCGATTACTTGTTTTTCATTCATCCTTGTTATTGTTATTCGTTTTAAATGTGTGGTTTGGTTGACTGTGTTCTCTGATTGATACATTTCCTGTTCGATTTTTATAACTTCTTTTATCACATAACTTACGTTGTGTGAGTGTAATAACACCATTCTATATTTTCGATATACCACTAGTTGTATAAGTAAGCAAATAAGCCTAGTATGCGCCGTCAAAAATATCTATAATGACTATGATCCAATTCCCACGGTTTATGTCGGTTTCGCGTGTTAAATCGACAGGCAAAATGCAATAAAAGTCTATATGTGAATTATGTGATAAATAGAATCTAACATTCGTTCTCATTCATTATTGAATGAGTTCTCATGTAAGATCCTCTATTTACAGAACACATTATATTCTACACATATACTCTTAGATATATTTGCTGGTGCTCTTTCTGTAAATCTAATATTCTTTGATAGATTTCTTTGTGCTCTTTTTATAAATCTAATATGCGAACCCAATAAATGGACAAAGTCTTACAAAATACAAAATAATACAGGGATGAAAACATTACACATATTTAGAAGTCCGCGTATATTCAGGAGGCGTGTCAGAACAGTGTCCCGTGGATATATAACATTTTATTATGACGTCATAGGTTTTGATTCTCATGAAATTTAAGTTTCTTTTGTCTGGTTGCGTTTTTATTATCTCACATTGTTTATTCATAGCGCTGTTAGACCGTATAAAGCTCCCTCCGCATAACGCTCCCCGCGGAGCATTATGCGTATATTACATCCGCTTAAAGCTCCCGAGGAGCTCTATGCGTACCCTTCTTCCGCATAAAGCTCCCCTGTAGCTTTATGCGGAAGACATGTACATATTATTTTGAGCTAACTAGATGATGATCAAAATCATCGTAATAAACAAGCAAAATATAATCATCATCATCATCATCAACAGCAGCAGCAGTAGCAGTCAGTCTTCTTTATCATCATCATCATTATAAACATCATCATCATTATCATCGTCATCATCATTATCATCATCATCAAAAGCAGCAGCAGCAGCAGCAGCTGAAAAAGAGAAGAAGAAGAAGAAGAAAAAGAAGAAGAAGAAGAAGAAGAAGAAGAAGAAGAAGAAGAAGAAGAAGAAGTAGAAGAAGAAGATGGTGATGATGACGATGAATATTATAAAAAATATTATATAAATATTATTTTTTACTATTATCATTATTATTATTATTGATGTATTGTTATTATTATTATTATTTATGTCTTGTACCTGTTCTAATGTCTATATTTTATGTCTCCCAACTAATTTTAATTTCATCAACATACCGTTCCAGTGATGTAGCCCTGTTGTCAACCCTTTTATGTTTGTAATGGCGCAGACACTTTGTTTCTGTTTATCCTTGTTATCGTTGTTAGTTTTGAGCGTGCTTTTAACTGACTGGTGGGGATTTCTTTATTAACACTGTCCCGTTTTATTGGGATGAAGCAGGGTAATTGTGAGGTTTGGTGCACTCTAGAACCTGGTTTAAACCCCAGCGGCCTTTTTTGCCACTGACCGTTCCAAGGCGTAGCCCTATTGTCAATAATTTTGTGTTTGCGATTGCCTTTTATTCATCTTTAAAGTTGTTCTTTGTTTCTGTGTGTGTTTGTGGTTGACTGTAGTCCTTGAATGATGCTACTTTTCCTGTTCGATTTTTATATCTATATGTAACTGCCTGCTTTCTGTAAGTGCTATATTGCTCATTCGACTGTATCTGCAGTTAGAACTATTTCCACATACATTATAATTTTATATTGATATAGTGCAGAAGCGTAGTCGGAGCCTTGATAATGAGAAAGCTCGATACAGGGAAATACTTCTCTTAAGAAAATACATAGTCTGTCACAACACTAATAGCACCAATAATGTGGAAGGTCGGGCTATATTGGCCCAGTTGTTCAAAGATAGGTTAGCTTAATCCTTGGTTAGTGTAAACTTTCAAAGTACATTTTCTCATAAAAATATGCTTTGTACTATTAAAAGTTTTTAATTTGCATTTCTTCCTAACATAATGCTTTCACATGCTCAAGTTCTGATGAGAAATTCAAAGAGATTTGAAATTTTGACTGAACGCTCGGTTAAGTTAACCGATCTTCGAACAACTTTGCCAATTGTCAGTTACGCACCTGTGGTGTAGAGAACATGTGGTACAACTTGAACAAGAAGCACTTCAGTTAGTGCATCTACATAGAAACTGCTACGTTTGATACTTATCATTGTTTTCAGTGCAGTCTCGTGAAAAACTAGAGCGGTTATTAAAAGTATTGTAATTTCATTATTATACAGCGTATTTACTGCTCGGGTAAGGAGCAAATTTATCTTCATCTCAAGCGCATATTTAATTTACTGCGGTTTATCTCAGGATTCCTCAAATACTTCCTCAAATTATTCAATAACATTTAGTATAGTTTAAACCTTTTATCAAGATGATGAACATTAAATAGTAGTTTTACTCTCTTTTATACCTTAGAAGATCACGTGGACATTGTTTCAACTATACTCAATTGCAAAAGAAACTGGACACGTTGACAATTTTACTTTACACCCTATCCTCTTTATCAAGCTACAGTCCCTTAATGATTCGATCTATTCAAAAACAATGACAACATGATATTGGCAATGGAATGATAGAAACTTTGGTGTCAAACATGGCATATTCGTTTAGGAATTTGTCAATTTAATTCTAAAAACACTTTATACAATTAAATCTAAACAAAACGCAGTGTCCACTTTCTTTTGCAACTGAGTATATATTGCGTGAGGCGAAATTCATACTGTAACTGAGATATACCAGGGGCGGATCAACTATTAGTTCCCTCCACTAAACTCTTAGACCTGATGAAAATTAAGGAGAAAATTTCCTTTTGTAGTTGTCAAAGCGCTCTTCTCCATAATCTCAAATCCTGTATCCGTCCGGTATACGCATAAGTACGAAGCTATGTCATAGAGAATATGTCTGCATGCTTCACTTGACGTCTTGACGTCATGTCCGTTATCCGATATATGCAATTGTACACGCCATAATGTATGCAAAAGAGTGTTTGTGTGATTTAATAAATACAACATAGCGCATCAGGTATATAATTATCTGGAACAAAATTGACCCGCTGAAAATAATATTGTTATATACACATTCAGGTGGCTATTCACCGAGCCAATGTTGACCTCCTTCAAATGCTTTCGTTGCATGCCAAAATGTCTTTGTTATAAATGTCTTGATTAATAATAGTTCTTTTAATAATAGCGGCCTTTGTTGGCACTGACCGTTCCTAGACGTTAGCCCTATTTTCAAACATTTTATGTTTGTGATGGCATACACCTTGCCTTTTATTAATCTTAAAGTTTGTAATTGTTGTTTGTTAATATGCGTGCTTTTGGTTGACCGTGGTCCTTGTATAATACTCTTGTACTACCTTTAATATCGAATTCTTACCTGACCTTTCCCTCTACATGCTCTATAGTCCATTTTTCTTCTGTCGCTTTAATCATGGGATCTACCGTGCCATTGCGTTTGGGTGCTGTGATTTATATAGGACCCTTTTCCTCATTTTTACTTTGTGCCTATTAAGAGTAAAGTTTCGCATAACTATTAAGCGGTTATGCAAGTGTATCTTACATTTATTATTTACCACCTGCTTTGTTACTTCCTTATAGTTTGAAAACCTAATTGACACTAGTTCTTTAACGCACCGATTGACACTTAGGACTCTTCATTTTGTTGACAATTATAATGGTTTGCTTGCCCTTGTTTATTGCTATGACGTATGGGCATTGGTAATGTAATCTAAATTATAAGTTCAGTATTAGTGTTTAATTATATGTTGAATTATGTAATTAATGTAAATTATTTGATATCACCATAGTGTTAATCATTAAAAATAATGATTAAAAAAAATCCCCAAAATGTCATTTATATTCTACACTTCTCAAAACTGCTAACTACACCGCTACGTTTTGGGTTATATATATCGATGGGTTGAATGTTTTTCAATAAAATAAAAAGGAAATACCAATTCAATCATTTTTACATCATTTCATTTTATTTTTTTCATGGGCAATGCTAGAACTAAACCACAATAAGCAATTACAAACGACCCATGTAAACACTAAAGTCACACTTTTCATTTCTTGTTCATAAAAGTGTGACTTTAGTGTTTACATGGGTCGTTTGTAATTGCTTATTGTGGTTTAGTTCTAGCATTGCCCATGAAAAAAATAAAATGAAATGATGTAAAAATGATTGAATTGGTATTTCCTTTTTATTTTATTGAAAAACATTCAACCCATCGATATATATAACCCAAAACGTGAGCGGTGTAGTTAGCAGTTTTGAGAAGTGTATATATGTCGTACATAGGACTTCAACATATTTAACTAAACATAACTATCCTGCATAATTAACGTGTAATGGAATAACATACTACGTATCTAATATATGACGCCCATGATACTACAATAATGAGGGAATTTGCTATTGTATTTCCCAAGTGATTGGAAAAAACATGTCGACAACCAGTACACAAAAATCGACATTTTATTATTCTTCTATACCCCTCCGATGAAAATAGTTGGAGGCCAAGGCTTGCATTGAATCCCCTTTGGCTTCTACCCCAAAGGATAGTGTGTGTCATTGAGTGGTTTCGTTTCTGTGACGTTGTGAGAGGATAATCTTTCTCCAGATCATTTACATTCTACTGACGTCTGCATTGATGTGTTGTTTATGATATATGCTCGAGGTAAATAAAAAATATCACAAAATAGACCTTGATATTTGTAATTCACAAACAAAAATCAAGTTGATACACATTTTAATTAGCTGAAATTAATTTGAAAACGCGGTTTATAACGGTCTAGCGGCGGCTGAATTCAACAGTTATACGTACAGACGATCATTAAATAAGACCAAAGATTATTAAGTTCAACCATGAGGAAGGTTTAGTAGTACGACATCAAGTAAACATCAATTTAGTTTCCGCCTCTTTGACATCAAAATAACATAAAATGTGTCAATGACCGTGCGCTCGTATATCAAATTGCTGTGAAAATCACAAATCACGTAGTCTGGTTAAAAATGAAACCCATATATCTGTCGATCTCATCTTCACAGGGAGCATAAATTGCCGTTACTCGTTAAATTGCGACCAAGCTAGTTGTTTACATTTGAGTGATTACCAATCACAACCCAAAAAGACGCATAGATGAATGTTTCGTTTTGCCTTTAAACTTTATGCTCAAAGTTTGTTCCTTTATATCAAACAGCGTCCGACACCAAATGTCAGGACAGGACATAGATGTTCATGAAGGTAATTTGGTGTACGATGATGAGGGTAATATGGCGTACGACACCGTTTATTGATGATGAGGGTAATTTGGTGTACGACACACCGTTTATTGATGATGAGGGTAATTTTGTGTACGACACACCCTTTATTGATGATGAGGGTAATTTGGTGTACGACACACCGTTTATTGATTATGAGGGTAATTTTGTGTACAACATACCCTTTATTGATGATGAGGGTAATTTGGTGTACGACACACCGTTTATTGATGGTGAGGGTAATTTGGTGGTGTACGACACACCGTTTATTGATGATGGGGGTAAGTTGGTGGTGTACGACATACCGTTTATTGATGATGAGGCTAATTTGGTGGTGTACGACACACCGTTTATTGATAATGAGGGTAATTTGGTGTACGACACACCGTTTATTAATTTTGAGGGTAATATTGTGTACGACACACCGTTTAGTGATGATGAGGGTTATTTGGTGTACGACGCACCGTTTATTGATGATGAGGGTAATTTGGTGTACCACACACCGTTTATTGATGATGACGGTAATTTGGTGGTGTACGACACACCGTTTATTGATGATTTGGGTAATTTGGTGGTGTACGACACACCGTTTATTGATGATGGGGGTAATTTGGTGTACGACATACCGTTTATTCATGATTTGGGTAATTTGGTCACGACACACCGTTTATTGATAATGAGAGTAATTTGGTGTACGACACACCGTTTATTGATGATGAGGGTAATTTGGTGTACGACACACCGTTTATAGATGATGTGGGTAATTTGGTGTACGAGACACCGTTTATTGATGATGAGGGTAATTTGATGTGCAACACCGTTTATTGATGATGAGGGTAATTTGGTGTACGACAAACCGTTTATTGATAATGAGGGTAATTTAGTGTACGGCACACCGTTTATTGATGATGAGAGTAATTTGGTGTACGACACACCGTTTATTGATTTGATTCTGAGGCTAATTTGGTGTGCAACACCGTTTATTGATGATGAGGGTAATTTGGTGTACGACAAACCGTTTATTTCTGATGAGAGTAATTTGGTGTACGACACAACGTTTATTGATGATGAGGGTAATTTGGTTGTGTACGATACACGTTTATTGATGATGGAGGTAATTTGGTGTACGACACAACGTTTATTGATGAAGAGAGTAATTTGGTGTACGACACACCGTTTATTGATTATGAGGGTAATTTGGTGTACAGGTTAATTTGGTGTTCGACACAGCGTTTATTGATTATGAGGGTAATTTGGTGTGCGACACGCCGTTTATTGCTGATGAAGGTAATTTACCGTTTATTGATGATGAGGGTAATTTGGTGTACGATACACCGTTTATTGATTATGAGGGTAATTTCGTGTACGACACACCATGTAGTGATGATGATGGTAATTTGGAGTACGCCACACCGTTTATTGATGATGAGGGTAATTTGATGTGCAACACCGTTTATTGATGATGAGGGTAATTTGGTGTACGACAAACCGTTTATTGATAATGAGGGTAATTTAGTGTACGGCACACCGTTTATTGATGATGAGAGTAATTTGTGTACGACACACCGTTTATTGATTTGATTCTGAGGCTAATTTGGTGTGCAACACCGTTTATTGATGATGAGGGTAATTTGGTGTACGACAAACCGTTTATTTCTGATGAGAGTAATTTGGTGTACGACACAACGTTTATTGATGATGAGGGTAATTTGGTTGTGTACGACACACCGTTTATTGATGATGGAGGTAATTGGTGTACGACACAACGTTTATTGATGAAGAGAGTAATTTGGTGTACGACACACCGTTTATTGATTATGAGGGTAATTTGGTGTACAGGTTAATTTGGTGTTCGACACAGCGTTTATTGATTATGAGGGTAATTTGGTGTGCGACACGCCGTTTATTGCTGATGAAGGTAATTTACCGTTTATTGATGATGAGGGTAATTTGGTGTACGATACACCGTTTATTGATTATGAGGGTAATTTCGTGTACGACACACCATGTAGTGATGATGATGGTAATTTGGAGTACGCCACACCTTTTTTTGATGATGAGGGTAATTTAGTGTACGACACACCGTTTGATGATGAGGGTAATCTGGTGTACGACACACCGTCAATTGATGATGGGAGTAATTTGGTGTACGACACATCGTTTATTGGCGATGAGGGTAATTTGGTGTACGACACACCGTTTATAGATGATGAGGGTAATTTGGTGTACGACACACCGTTTATTGATGATGAGGGTAATTTCGTGTGTGACACACCGTTTATTGATGATGAGGGTAATTTGGTGTACGATACACCGTTTATTGATTATGAGGGTAATTTTTTGTACGACACACCGTTTAGTGATGATGAGGGTAATTTGGTGTACGACACACCGTTTATTGATTATGAGGGTAATTTTGTGTACGACACACCATGTAGTGATGATGAGGGTAATTTGGTGTACGCCACACCGTTTTTTGATGATGAGGGTAATTTGGTGTACGACACACCGTTAATTGATGATGAGAGTAATTTAGTGAACGACACACCATTTATTGATTATGAGGGTTGTACGACACACCGTTTATTGATTATGAGGGGTGAACGACCCACCGTTTATTGATGATGAGGGTAAGTTGGTTTACGACACACAGTTTATTGATGATGAGGGTAATTTGGTGTACGACACACCGTTTATTGATGATTTGGGTAATTTAGTGAACGACACACCATTTATTGATTATGAGGGTTGTACGGCATACCGTTTATTGATTATGAGGTGTGTACGACACACCGTTTATTGATGATGAGGATAATTTGGGGTACGACACACCGTTTATTGATGATGATGGTAATTTGGTGTACGACACACCGTTTATTGATTATAAGGGTAAATTGGTGTACGACACACCGTTTATTGATTATGAGGGTAATTTGGTGTACGACACACCATTTACTGATCATAAGGGTCATTTGGTGTACGACACACCGTTTATGAGGGTCATTTGGTTTACGACACACCGTTTATTGATGATACGTGTACAGGCATAAATCTCTCAAGCAGGTTAACAGTTATGAATTAACATGCAATGGCACTACCTAGACATATAAACATGCAGAAGTTTCGCGAGACACACCGTCTATTGAACATACATACACATAACGTTCCAGCCCGTTTTCGGGGCAACATACAACGCACCATCGCATTAGTTGTTAGTAGAGCTAAACACAATACTATCGCAGCTAGGTATAACTTAACATAAGCCTGACTAGTTATTCCAAATCACTGAATGCTTGCCTTTATGGCTTATTGGATGTTTTATATGTATATAAACATGATCATCCATTAAGTGGTCACGCTTTATTTCTATTAAGCGATGGGAAAGCTTATATTAGCAGGATTTTATAACGGATATTTCGACAATAATACATGCTAAAAACATTATTTTTAGTGAAAGAATGCGATAACTGGTTTAAAATTACCTATTAAATGTTTGAACTTTACAATACCCAAGCCTTTTAAGCCGAAATTAAGGCTTTATTTCATACCCCAACCAACCCCGTTTTCGCTTCTTGGAGAAGGGGTTGGATGGTGTATGAAAAGTGATACTTGGACCACGTAATGTTTGTGTTGTATATGTTCCTTTTACTGATGCTGCCTAGTTTGCCAAATCGTTGTGTACATGCTTTGTGTAAATCTAGGCGTTCGATGTTATATTCATATATAAATGATCATCTTTGTGTTATAATTATTATGTATATTGATGCTGCCCAGTTTGTTAAAGTATGTATCATGGCGGGGATGTATTTTACAATGTCTCGTTTTATGTGGATGACAATGGAGTAAGAGCAAGGTTTTGCGCGCCCTAGACCCGTGTTTAAACCCCAAGTGACATGTTTTTCACGCTAACCATTCGAAAGCAGTAGCCCTATTTTCAATCTTTCTATATTTGTGTTGTCGTATACTGTGCCTTTTATTTATCATTGTAATTGTTGTTTGTTTTAATTCGTGTTTTAATTCATGTTTTAATTCATGAATTCATGTTTTAATTCATGTTTTAGAATGGCTAAGTTCTGCGGATGCTGCATTACGTATAAGATTTAAATTAGATCAAATTAGAAAAGCAAGGTTATAAAAAGCCAGATTATCTATTTCTGTCTGATAGCAGATATTACGATTTAGATGCGTTAAGCGTTCACGCGATATGTGAGGCAAAACTAATTCCTGCAAGTACTATTTGTGTGTCGAATTGAACTGATTATTGCAATTATAGTAATTCAATTACCTTAACAGTTGTTTACCACGTTTTCCATTGCAGAAGAAAAGCTTCATTTGTTACCGGACATGCAGAAAAGTAGCAACAAATACTGAAAAGGAGATCCATTGGAAGCAACAAACACAAGACAAAACAGTAGCAGACCCGGTTTTAATAGAAGTCTGTTCATGAGAGGTAATGTCAACGTAACACCTCTCACGCCCTCTAGCACCGGCTTAAGCGGTATTCTACTTTAAAACCACAAATATTGGGCATGATGATCCCAAAGGCTCAGTGAGTAATACTGCTACTTCCAGGGAGGCAGAGTTACGTATCATTGCACAGGTATATGTCTGATGTATAATTTAAAAGACTGTGTGATCACCGAAATTGCAGTCATAAAAGCAGTTTTGTAAAACCTACAATATGTTTTAAATATGTTTGTTTATTTTTAAAAGTTTAAACATTTCATTAGTATAGAAAGTATGAAAAGTAGGAATAATAGGGAAAATAGCAATGCATTGTATTATAAGCATCTCAAAATTTAAAAAGATGTACAAGGAAAAAGTAAAATAAGCGACACGATCAGCATAAACTAGTTGACAATAGGGATATGTACGGAAGCCTATTGGTACCTTTCGAGTTATGCCATCCTTTCGAGTTATGTCAACCTGTCGAGTTATGACCTTTGACTTACGACTTTTGACTTATGACCTTTGACTTACGACTTTTGACTTATGACTTTTCTTATGAGGAAAGGAAATGCGGGAAATTCATTCAAGATGCATGATTAGTCTTCATAATCTGAAAGCGCAAATACCCAGGTAAGTATTTAATTATTCGATTAATTATTCACTATTTACATAGGTTATGAAGTCATCCCATGGTTTCAAAGACAATTAAAGTGAAAATAAAATAAAACGTATCATTTAAACGGTGGATGAATGCAAAGCACAAAACAATGAACAAAAAACAACAGAACATCGAAATTCCGCAACCAGATCCGGCAGGTCTGCGGGTTGTACCGGTTTTGATCCTGATGATGACCTTGGGAATGAAAGGAAACGAGTGTTTATAAATTGACCAACCGCTTGAATTGCAAACTTGTATTTCAGGTGGCAATGGGCTCAATGTGACAAATATCTAGATGATTGTAAAGATTGTAATTTTCTGAAAACATTTTGCCACTTAATTCTGAAGCATATGGCTAGGTTTTCATATAAACCTATAAAATGAGTTAAACGTACAATTATTTTTCTATATTTTGTTTCATGAATATGTTTTGTTCAACATTACAGATTCCTAAAAGTGAGAAATCAAATTGAAGACATGCCTACAGATTACAGATGACATTTTGGATGACTTCACTACACGAGAGCTACTTTCCGGCAAGTTACACCGCGTAGGGACGGGGACATTCTCATCGTCCCCTATGCTATTGAATAATAACAGACAGTAGAGTATTTAATTGAGTTGGGGAAAACAATGCAACTTAAATGATATTGATGTACAGTTTTCACAATATGGTGGTTAAGTTATAGAACAATTCAGATACATAAATGGACAGAGCTGTATTTTTCAGAATTGAAATTTTGATTGAATTTGTTCCTCACAGTTCTATATTTGCCTTAAAACAAGAGGATCATAGATTCAAACTAAGTAACACATGCCGGAGAAAGGATATTAAAAGAGGAGTTTAAGTCGGTTGCAGATGAACAGTGTGGTCTTCTGATAGACATTCAAGAGACAAAAACAGAAGTGAAATATACCAGAGAGACCATCTTAGAATACTCTGAGTATGTGAATACAATAAGTTGTTATTCAATGACAGGCTGTTATAGTGTGTCAGGTTATCCAGAGGTTGAAGACTACAATCCTTTGTAGGATGGGTTCCAAATTGCATATGTAGCAGTTAACAATAAACTTTTCATTGATAAATATAATTTGGTTATACTCCATGGACCGAATGAAATATATGGATATGAAATCAACACATCGAGGGTTGTTCTTGGAGTTATAACATAATAACCAAATATGACAACAGTGATGCATGTCTTATACTTGGTATTAAGATGGTAAAGATGGTGGAAATGTTGCTTCACGAGTAAATGCTTAGCAAGACATCTATGTGATCTCAAGGTGAATACAGAGTGTCAGTTGGTATTGATATGACCTATTTATCTGTCGTGCCGTAAAACATAATTTATTCATTCATTTACCCATCGGTATTTATTTAATTGGGTTTTTCATGATTTCAACTGGTTGAAATAAAACAATAAAGTTTGCGAAACTGTTTTGGGGTGGCAATCCACTTAAATCTAATAAAATCAACTTCTTTTATAATAGGCTTTATACAAGGTGACTGGGTGTCCCTTTAACAACCCATATATATTGCTCAATTTGCGTTGGCTGTTTTATCATTTGACAACTTCAGTTACTTTATTGGTATAAAATGTATGCTTTAAATTGGTTATTTTGGCATTTTTAGTTGGTTATTTAAGCAAATACCCTGCTTATATGTAGCTCTGTGCATATATAGCGAACTTTCTGTAACGTGGGATCTATAAGATACAAGTACAAACATTAAATATTATATGTGGAGAAAATTTTGTAAAAAACACTTACCAGCAGATTCGAACCCGCACCTAGGACACCAACTTCGACACAGCCGGCACAATCTCCTGTGCCTTAGACCCCTCGACCACCTAGCCAACCTAAAAAGATTGGTTTCAGTAGCCGGGTCATACTAAGGTCGTAATACTGAACGTGTCGGATATCTTCGTGCCTTTCCGTCAAATAACGACTACCATAGCGTATAATAGAGGCTTCACTTTACATGATTATAACCTCAGGTAGACGCCAGATCATACTGATACACTGACTTTAGACATATTATATTATTTGTGAGAGAATTAATTTCAGAATAGCGAACTTTCTGTAACGTGGGATCGATAAGATACAGGTACAAACATTAAATATTATATGTGGAGAAAATGTTGTACAAACCACTTACCAGCGGATTCTAACCCGCACCTAGGACACCAATTTCGACACAGCGCCTCGCACAATAGACGGCGCCTTAGACCACTCGACCACCTAGCCAACCTAAAACTATTGGTTTCGGTGGACGGGTCATACTCATGTCGTACTACTGAACGTGTCGGATATCTTCGTGCCTTTCGGTCAAATAACGACAACCATAACCTATAATTTATACGATAGATGATTCACTTTACATGATTATAACCTCAGGTATAAATACAACATTTTACCATAGAAAGACGCCAGATCATACTGATACAATGAATTTAGATATATTATATTATTTGTGAGAGAATTAAATTTAGATAAGCGAACTTTCCGTTACGTGGGATCTATAAGATACAAGGACAAACATTAAATATTATATGTGGAGAAAATTTTGTAAAAACCACTTACCAGCGGATTCGAACCCGCACCTAGGACACCAACTTCGACAGGTTCATGTTTCAATCAATAATCAATAACTATAATTACAACTTTATTTCAGCACGAGATGCCACTTAGTAATGACCATGTCACGCCATGCTATGCTATACTCATCTGTACCTTGGAGGAAATAAAGAATCTATAGAATATATCTATATTGTAAGCATTCGTACATATTCTTATATAATCAATCAAAAATGAGAAAAATGTCCTATAGAAACCACAGCAATGACACGCAATGGCACCATAAATCATAAATGTCAATGTTAAGGACTACACCTAACATAACGAGTGGTGAATACAGGGTTACTGACTTGGGACGGTCAATAGGCAATAACGCTTACAGGTTAGCTTAAATCGAGTTTATGTGTAGACAACCTCGCTATTAGCCTGTCCTCTACGCTCAAATTGACAAAACAGTGTAAATAAAAGTACAGCGCATCAAAAAGAATCGCTAATTGAATCATACAATCACGAGAACCATTCGTTATAAAAGCATATTAACATATTATATTCACACCTTAACTTTCCAAGAAAAGTTGCAGTAATAAAATCAAACTTCAATTGTTATTGAAGCATTCTCTCAACGATTCATCTGGTATTAATATAAACAGCTGTTTTCAGCTAAACAATAACTAATACCGGCAAAGATAATTTCAGTTCATCATGAGGTGCCACTTAAATAACCCTGCGCTATTGAAATAAAATAAAATCTTAGAGAGTGAAACCCCTGATCCGCCTCTCCAACATCCAACATCATAGAACTGCTACTGCACGTTAATATTTTATTTATTTTTGTCACCTTTCAAGCACTCACACGTATTTTTGTAAATTTAATACACAGATGAGGCTATGGAATAGAGTACATCCTCATTCACCTCCAGACGTTGTAAATATTCACGAAAATAGCCCTATGGTCAAAAAACAGAGAATAACAATCTCACCCGAGAAGCTCTATCTAAAATACAGTAAATCATCATGTTATTATGTATTACCCATATTAAATAATAAGAGAATATCGTCTACTTTTAGAAAACATTAGTTAGGCCCTCACAGGGTTTCCATTACAGGTAATCCTTTCTCCCTGCATCCCGTACAGTAAATCACTAAAAATAGTCTATCATTTAGGACACTGTTCCCTAGATCTCCATTAGTCTATCATTTAGGACACTGTTCCAGATCTCAAATATAATGTCTCTGCTTACTGGATCACGTAATTTAAATGCAAAATTGAAAGTTTGCCAGACCCTCAAAATAGTTGGCCACATTCGCCATATCCCAAAAACTCGCAAGAATCAGGTCATTAAGTGCTTGCATTATGGCATTATAGGCTTTGTACTGTTTATATTCATATATTTTGTATTTTGTTTTGAATTGTCTATAAATGCTGCCTATTGGATAGAGGATATCGCTTGGCAGCGATTTCCTTATTTACATTGTCCCAATCAACTGGATGAAAAAAAGGTAAAATGAGGTTTGATGCATCCTAGAAACTAATTTGAACTCCTAGAAGTATTTATACCTTTTACTGTTCCAAGGCTCCTGTTGTAAATCCTTTGAGTTTGTTGTGTTTCATACTTTGCATCTTTTTATCCTTGCATTTATTTCAAATGCGTGTTTTTTGTTGGTTGAATATGATGTTCTTCTACTTCTTGTTTGTTCTCTTGTTGCTCTGGCTTCTGCCAAGTCATTGAATACCTTCTTTGTGGCTTTCTAGGTTATTGCTTTTTTTTTGTATTTATATATAGACGAGCATCTTTGTGTTTTACTTATATTGCCTGTTAATGCTGTCTTGTTGGTTAAAGAAAAGTTCGTGGCGAGGATTTCTTTATTTACACTATCCCGTTTTATTGGGATGACAGTAGTGTAAGTGTGAGGTTTGGTGCACCCTAGAACCTGGTTTAACCCCCCCCCCACCCCCCCCCCCCCCCCCCCCGCCCCCAGCGGCCTTTTTTTCCACTGACAGTTCCAACAAGGTAGCCCTATTGTCAACCTTTTGTATTTGTGATGTCTCATTTGCCCTTTTATTCATCTTTAAAGTTGTTCTTTGTTTCTATGTGTGATTGTGGTTCACTGTCGTCCTTGAATGCTACTTTTCCTGTTCAATTTTTATATCTACTGTTTGTATTGTTATATCCGATCAATGGTGAATTTGACAATATTTGTTATTATAGGCTACCAATGTTATATAGGATCATTGGTGAATTGGTCAATATTGAATATATGTATCCAGTATTAAAAGTGCATGCCCGTTACATTTTACAAAAATAAGATCTCCCAAATATCCAAGAGTCACAATACAATCAGTAACAGTTTCTCTAGATTAAATTCAGACTGTGTGCTTCAAAGAAGAAAATGTTTGCATCACTGGTTCCGCCATTCACGTCGGTACAGTTTAGGTCGCAAGTTCAAGGTCATACGTTCATGATGATACACTCACGTCATAAAAGTTGTTTGACTTGCAGAAGTTTGAAGAATAGAAAGGTTTTCCAACCACGAGAACAGTTCCATTTCAGCTCTAGGGGTAGTGTTATATATGCTAGACAATCAGACTTTATTGTCATAGAAGGAAAGCCATGGACGTTTTGGTCTCGGTTGCCAGAGAGACAGAGATTCATATCGTATCGCCTAAAAATGAATACAAAAGCATCGTGAACATACATCAAACCTGTCAAATGGTGTAACCCTAATGGTTTCTTCTCTTGTTGCTCTGGCTTCTGTCAAGTCATTGAGTACCTTCTTTGTGACTTTCTAGGCTATTGTTGTTGTTTTTTGTATTTATATATACACACGCATCTTTGTGTTTTACTTTTATTGCCTATAAATGCTGCCTTCTTGATTAGAGAATAGTTCATGGCGTGGATTTCTTTATTTACACTGTCCCATTTTATTGAGATGACAGTAAGGTAAGTGTGAGGTTGGTGCAGCCTAGAACCTGGTTTAAACCCCCAGGTGATTTTTTTGCCGCTGACCGTTCCAAGGCGGTAGCCCTATTGTCAACCCTTGTTGTGCTTGTGCCGTCATATGCCTTTATTCCTTACTAACATTGCCTTTCATGTTTGTCGTTTTGCGCGTTTTTGGGGTTACTGTGTTCCGTGAAAGCTGTATTTCCTGTTCGACTTTTATACTTATTTCTATATTAAGAGATCATCAAGTGGAAAAGCAGAATAAATACCAAAACGCGTTTTCTCTTGATGCAGGTGTATTTAAATTTAAAACAATACAATTCGAACCTAAAACGGTAGTTTCTTAAAGCAGGTGCTCACCTAGTAGAGGTGTTCACTGGAGTAGGTATTGCTGTACCTATAGTGCACAGTTATTCCTACTTGCTCCAAAAGAAGGCGTTTACAAGACAAGAGTATGACCACGACAAGAACCGGCGCAAAGACGCTCATTGTCCACATGGGATCATTCGTTGTGATAAATGCCTTGTATAAATAATCCCGACGCACGGAATATTTCATTGATATGAATTGTGTTTAATGGCTCATAAACACGGTATAAGTTATTTAGAGCCACCCCAAAGGGGCTGTACATGGGAATCCGGGAGTCTGTCCTACTCTTACCTAAGAATAGATTCAGATGATTCTTTAACGTGCTCGGGGATAGACTCATACACGGGACCGCCCGGTTTACGTTCCCATCCGACGGTCGAGGCTAAGGGAGAGTGTCTTTTTCAAGAACACACTGACGAAACTCCGCTGTGCCTTTGAGGCTTAAATCCGGGTCCTCCGGTTTCAAGTCCACCGTGCTTTCCACTGGGCCACACCAGCCCTTTTAATAATGGTTAAATGCTCCGGTTTTCGTGAGAGAATTTTAGTATGTGTTTATGATATTAGTTTTTAAACACGTTTAACAAGTATTTATTATAAATCAATGGTTAGAATAATAGGAAGTGAAGTAATGTTTTATGCAATTTATTATTGCAGAAAAAAAACATTAATATAACCCTGCGTCCGTCACAAAGTATTTAAACGAACTTTGGTTCCTACCTGAGTCTCATATCGTGCAGTACTCGTCATCATATACCACGTGATCTGTTATGATGATTCTTGTAAGAATGTGATCGATCAGAAACTTTTTTTTTATTATAGAGACAAAAATTTCAAAGAATGCTCCACACAGTAATTAAGTTAATTAAAAATGAATCTCGAGGTACATTTCAGAAAAAAAGCACTTCAGATGAGTAAATCGTCTTCTTATAAAAGCATTTAGTATTTTATAGACTCATAAAATTACAATTAATTTCAATACTCGCTCGAGTTCTGCACGTGTTAGTTATGAATTACGCGCAACTATTTTACCTAGCAATACAAAAACGTAAATCATTATGTAACATTAGAGCGTCTGTGTTATTTATTTTAATAAGCGAGTTGGAAAATATGATTTGATGCAACGGCTTAATTAATTAAACACATAAATTAACACGAAGATGAGATTCCATTTATCGCATGACACATAATGACACCTAACATGTTTGTTTTATATTGTGTTTAAATAATATTCAGATAATATAACTTACCATACATTCCCGTAAGTCACGCTTACCCAAAATAAAAAGCCAAGTCATTGACTATAAATGGACACCGGGAAATCAAATTTAAATTACCGGTGTCGTTTTATTTGTTCATAATTCTCTAAGGTATTCAGATACGATATTGATCGAAATTTGTATTTAATAAGCGGAGGATCTTACATGAGGGCCTGTTTAATATTGAATTGATTAAACGAGTTGGATAAAAGTATATGATGTAAGGCATTGCAGAGCATCATATCAATTTGATCCGACGAGTTCAATAAATTCAATATTAAAGAGGAACGAAAATGAGATTCTATTTATGGCATAACTAAAAAGTCTCATACGCGACATACATTAGTGTAACTTCCTATATCGTTGTGGTACGATGAAATCGTATGTTTGTGTGATGACGTCGTCTTCCGCATTTTCCTCGTCGGTTTACGTAATCAGATCAAATCCGATGTACTCCGAGCTGAATGGAAAATAACGAACTATGATTTGGCCTTCATTTGCATATTTATTTTAGTAGAGTAATATGATAAATATATCATGGTTTTATTACACTCCCACTGCGCATAGGGAATATCATGCCAGTGCCTGATCACATCCAGTTTATCAGGTGAGGCTGAGAAAAAATAAAGCCCGAGGCTGTGTCGAGGGCTTAATTTTTTTCGTGCCGAACCTGATAAACTTGATACGATCAGGCAATAACATGAAAAATCATTTAATTTACCTTTTTCCATTTTTTCCGTTCAAAAACACAAAGAGGTCATCAAAAGAGGTGCTGACGTCATCAAAAGAGGTGCACCTGACGGGATAGGAAAGTAACTGCCTAGAAACAGGGTGTCTGAGATAAAATCGTATCTCCGCAGTTACTTTCCTATCCCGCCGGGTGTACCTCTTTTGATGACGTCAGCACCTCTTTTGATGACGTCAGGGTATATTTGATGACGTCTAGGTATTTTTGAACGGAATTACAGACATGATGAATGTTGTTATTATCATGTCGATCTGTATAATTGTGCCGTCAGCACCTCTTTTGATGACGTCATGGTATATTTGATGACGTTTGGGTATTTTTGTACAGACAAAAAGAGGAAAAAAGGTAAATTAAATGAATTCAAACGATCAACATGATAAATAGAATATCATGTTAGTGCCTGATCCTATCCAATTTAACAGGTTCGGCACGAAAAACATGAAGCCCTCTGCACAGTCTCGGACTTCATTTTGTTCTCAGCCTCACCTCATAAACTGGATAGCATCAGGCACTAACATGATATTCTCTATTTATTAGTTAATTAGGTATTACAAACAGTATTTATCATTTTGATGATAAAACTATTCCCGTTTTTAAACTTATTATTACAAATAAATATACGACCTATTAAGAATGCAGCTCTTGGCACAAATTGTTTGGTATAGCTTATAAACATTGTAAATGTGTGTTTTAATGCGTGTTTTGGTTGTCCATGAAAGATACATTACCTGTTCATCTTTTATACGCACTTTTGTTATGAAAGATATTAAATGTTGAGTCTTTTACCAGATACCCAGACAGATGTCATCGAAGCCTTGTATACCAACTCTCGGTATCTGGATGACATAATTAACATTGGCACCCCTTTCATTTCTGCTGTGCTAAATAGTGTCTATCCTAAAGAACTTCAACTCATGAAACTAAAACTTCTGATATGGTCGATTTTTTTTCTCTCAATTTACATCTCTCAATTGAAAATGGTGAAATAATAAGCAAAATGTACGGCAAAAAATATTATTTCAATTTTGTTATTGTTATTTTCCCCCACTTAGGCGCGGATGTTACCCGAGTAACTTCTTACGGGGTTTAATGTTACTTAAAATATTCGTTTTTCTGGAGCTTGTTGTCATGGTGAGATTTAATATGATTTACCGTGGTATAACTCAAAAGGTACTCCATCAAAGTTACTATTACCATAACCTTCGAAAATCTTTGCAATTGTGTTTACAGATCACGTTCAACAATATTATGTTAATTTAACGCTTATTGAAACTCTGAGATACATTTAGTTTGGTAAATTACCAATTCTTGAGACTTTCTTGAAAAAAAGTGAGAACGGCGTCAAGCTTCTTCTATTTATGACCACCACAATATATGCTACATTACTACACATCATTATCAAAGACACGTGTATTTGTCTTATTCAAACCACATTTGCATGTAGCAGTAATTAAGCCAATAATTCTGCTTTGTGTACTAACGGCATTGTGGACAATTTTGCCAAGACGTTTATAAAGCACTTATTTCCCCTTTAGGTCTCACAACACAGTACACTTTTATTATGTTGGCCTATATGAATAAAGTTTACTGGGCCATTTCGACCTAAAGTTTCCAAGCTAAAATTCACTTATTTATGAAACATTTATGAAACACAGTCATTTGCCCACACAAAAATGTACAAAATATGGTACGTTGACCAGGTTGGTTGTTTTTTAATTGGAGTGGTGGCATCCTTTGCACTATTTTGGGCTTTTACTCCAGAGTTTGCACCAGAATTCAATCGCCGTAAAACTGTCATATTCTGGTGCCAGTGTCGTCTAATAGCTGCACATCCAATTTCAGACTGTGTTCATCTCACCTGCAACAGCAATACATATATCTGTCAGCAATTATTAAAAATATTTAAAACCGAACAACACACTACTACTTTTTATGGCGCAAGTGTTACCCTACCGTGGCTTCAAGGGAGCTAACTGTGTAGTGAGACCTTTATATACGATGAAACTACTATGTATAGACAAACTGTTGGTATCCCAATGGATACGAACTGTGCACATTTTATCGGAGATTTCTTTGCTATGAAAGAATTAATTCTCGTGAAGAGTATTTCACCATATACTCAGGCAGATGTCATCGAACCCTTGAATAACACCCAGCGGTATCTGGATAATAAATAGATAAAATGATAAATTGAATATTGAAAACCTTACCTTTTCAACTATGGTAATAATATGTATTAAAGAACGAACATCAACTCAACAAAGCTAAGATAGTCTGATACTGTCGTTTTATTTCTCGATTTATTCTGGATAATAGTAAGCACAATCTCTGAGAAGAGAGATTATTTCAATGTTGACTTTGTTAATTATCCCCACTTTTAATTATCCCCACTTAGACGGAATTTTCCACCAAATAATTCCTTACGGGGTTTATGTTTCTCAACGTATTTGCTTTTCTAGAGCTTGTAGTCGAGTTGAGGATTTTCATATTTATATAAAAAACAAACTACTATACATGTATCAGGGAGACGGTTACCAAAATCTTCGAAACACCTTTGCACCTTTAGTGTCGCATAATTTGCTTCTATTCTCCTTATAATCGTTATTTGTTTTAAATGCTTGGTTTTGATTGACTCTGTTCTGTCAATGCTAAAATTCATGTTAGACTTTTAAACCTAATTTTATATATGCCTTTAAGTATTAAAATAAAACATTTGTCTATAACAGGAACAGGAAATGATATGCACACATAGTCTTCGATCCTCTTCTATCACCCTCTTTGATAAGTTTTATGCGCGACACATCATGTATAGCCGTAAGTCGTTATAAAAGATGAACAGTGGCAAAGGATGGGCAGAAGCTAATGATGCCATTTCAACTAGCCGATACTTGTTTTTGTTTCTTGTTTTGCGTCGTATGAGAGTTGTATGTATTTGCTACAGACATTGTCGGTAATTGTTGAGAACTCCGTGTAAGATAAAAACCTTTTCTCAATGAATGATTCACGTTGTTTCACGAATAGATATCTTGAGAGACGATGTAAATCCATTACTTGGTGCCAATAAACTGGGAACGTTCGAAGTTGATTTAATATTTCCGCTCTTCGTGATCAGTTTTACCACTCCGCCATTATTCTTTTATTATAGCATTACACACACTTCCAAAAGGAGTTGTTACCGGTTTTTGTGGGATTTTTTTGCAAACGTTGATTAGTTGTTGCTACATTTATGTATAAAAAAGAGAAAGATGCTACTATAGAAATCACAGCACCCAAACATACTTGCATCGTAGATCCCACTGTACCACAAACAAAGAGCAAATTAACTATAGAATGAGTCCTCAACTCCATTACAAGCTGTAGAAAACGAATAAGTTGAGAAACATTTCCTGTTAGACTTTCAAAACCAGTTTTATTCGCTGCCGACACGGCAGAATCTCTTATATGGTTTTCATAATGTAGCAAAGAACAGTCTCTTTGAGGTTTTTACTTTGATAACGCAATCTTATAATTACACATGGTAGCACTGAAAAGTTTATCTGTGTTGTATTGCACACGATAACGCACACGCATCCCTTACATGTGAATACTTGTATTTCTGTGCTGATGTGTACTTCCAACACGTCGTGCTACAAATGTGAGTATGTAACCAATAGTAACGCATGTCAAGGAAATCACCAGAGCAAAACGAGGTCGCCCACCTTGATTCAAAATGTTTGATAGGAAGAGCTGATGGTAAAAATTGGGTAGAAAGTGTCTGGTAAGAAAAAAATGGTCGTGACGTGT
>JAWPHD010004558.1:0-77500 GCA_037043455.1 Cyrtodaria siliqua | reverse complement strand
AACCGTCAATGGTAAAAAGGCCGCTGGGGGTTTAAACTAATTTCTAGGGGGCACCAAACCTCGCTCTTACCATGTTGTCATCGTTTCTGATTTACGAACATTAGCCTTAATTTTCGAAAAGCATGGCCATGAGCAAATTTGTAAAGTGCATTGGGGAAGGTTCACATTTTCTATACTAAAAAGAAAAAGAAACGCATAATGGGTGTTTCCGCTATTTATTGTATGTTTAATATGCTACTGATAATCGAATGGTACAGAGCGACATTAGGCTTGAACTTTCGGAAAGGAGGTTTAAACAGCATCGAACACACAAATGGTTACCCGTTTAACGTTTTATTATCGACAGAATGCGCATCTGGCTCAAGCAGGTGAGCAAACTTAAGCGTTAAACGTTGAAATCTATTAACATTAAACGCAATATTGAAATGGCTTGACTTCTACAAGCGAATCTTTAACATTTATGAATTTCGACTAACAAAGTATACTTCGAATAAAAGATATACTTCATGACAGAGTTGTCCTTTCTGTAATTAGTTATGATATATCTGGAATATTACGTGAAATTAGGTGTATATAATAGTGTAGTACAGGCATTTGTTTGATTATGCTTCTCTTTATCCTTCCAGTATAGAATACTGACCTTGAAGCGCATAGACAACAGCAGCATCAATCAAATTGTCACTGATATATCTCCAGATATCACAATAAGTAGCCAATTCGTGAGAAGATTTCAATAAATTAAGTTTAATAGTGCTCATCGGTGATACAGATTGAATGACAAATTGTCCGCAATTTAGCATTAGTTTCTCTCATTGTGTTACTTGTATGAACACATGTTAAAAATGTATATAAGACTTAGAGTGAGCAGGATTTAAGAGGTGGTTGGAGATGGTTGGAGATGGATGCGAATCATCCGCACACACCAGTGTACGACGTTAGATATGATAATGTTTTGATAAAACTGTAATTTGAGTATTCTACTCTGTCACAAATTTTACTGCAATTAGTAGATATTTACTGTATATTACATCCAATTTAACTTGCTTTGTGGCTTTTTATGCCTTTTTTATATTCATATATACATGATCATCTTTGTGCGATGCATTTATTGCATGTTAATTCTGCCTAGTTTACTAGAGGATACAGCCTGGCGGGGATCTCTTCATTTACAATGTCCCGTCATTTTAGGATTATACTAAAGTAAGAGTAAGTTTGGTGCACCCTAGAAACTGGTTAAAACACGCGGCAGCCCTTTTGTCAGCCCTTTTCTGTTTCAGGTGTCATATACCTGGCCTTTTTTATCCTTGTAAGTGTTGTTTGTTGTCTATTTTTGGTTAAGTGTGGTCATTGAATGCTACCTTTCCTGTTCGACTTGTATATCTGTCTGTACAAACAACGATTAAGAAAGCAATAAATAAAAACATGAAAATGTTGACATGTTTAGTTTACTCGATCATAATATATATAAACTAATATTTGTAACAAATAGGAATACGTATAATGTAATCGAGAAGAAAGATAATATAAATATATATTTAATATGTTCTATACTACCGAAACGTTTAAACTTTCAGAAAAAAACATACTTACCTAAAACATATTGATTTTTATTTTTTACAAAATTGCTTTATGACTGCATAGTAGGTAATCACAAAGTCTTTTATTGTACCTACTGAAAACCCAACTAAGGGAGGTGGGTGCATGAGCTTTCGTCCCTCGGGTTTTCTGGTCTTACCCTAGATTGGTTTTCTCTTTAGCTGCAACTACTATGGTTGTTCAGTACGATTCTGGATACATCCTGAGATGTTTATTATTTTGTATGTGTATCTTTAGTTAGTTTCTCTGGATGTGGACTTTATTGTTAGAGAATTCCTTTTGATGGGATGTAGTTTTGTTTACACTGGCTTGTCTATTTGGGCGCTGAAGACAGGATAATAGCGAGGATTGTGCGCATATAAAATCGATTCAAGCTAACCAGTAGGCCTTATTGCCTACTGACCGTTCCAAGTCGGTAACCCTGTCTTCACCACCTTTTCTGTTGTTTTTTGTCTATTTCATTGTAGATTCTAGTCCTTGTTTGCAGTACAGTGCGGACCTACGATGCCATTTCGTTCGGACGCTGTGGTTTCTATAGGACCCTATATATCATTTTAAATATTGCATCAGATATATACCGACACGATTATGCGTAACTCTGCCTCCCTGGAAATATAAAGCAAACATCAGTAGTGTCATTACTTACTGGTCCTTTGGGATCATTAAGCCCAGTCAGCGTGTCTTTAACGTAGACTATTGTTTAAGCCGGGGCTAGAGGTCGGGAGAGGTGTTTTTTCGTATGAACAGGCTCAATAATACCGGGTCTGTAATTGTCTCTCCTGTTTGTGTTAATTGGTTCCAAGAGCTCTCCTTTTAGTATTTATTGGCATAACGTCTGTTTAGTGCTGTGTGGCGGTTATTAAATGTCGACACGACTGCAGATCTGTAGCGTTATTACTTACTGGTCCTTTGGTATCATCAGGATCCGTCTATATTACCTATGAGTCCCTGGTATCATCAAGCCCAATCGTTGTTGCTTTAAAGTAGAATACCGCTTAAGCCGGTGCTATGGGTCTAAGATGTGTTGCATTTTACAGTACCTCACCTGGACAGACGGACGTTTGTGTTTGTTGCTTTCAAGGGATCTCCTTTTTATAATCTATTGAAATGAAAATAAAATAACCGGAAGCAACCAATCTCATCGATGAGAACTATCTTACAAAATCAATGGCCAATCGACGCTTCGATTCACCATAAGTTGTGTTAGGTCCATGTATGTTGATTTCGTTTCATACAGCTGTATACTTTAGAGAAATTGATGGACTGTTGGAAAACCTTTCTCCGTGGCAGAATGGTTAACGAAGTTGCGTTGTAAACCTTCGCCTCTCACCGCTGTGGGTTCGAATCCCACTGGGAGCTCGACTTGTAAATGAGGATTCTTACCGATGTACAGTACTGGATCTACCCAGGAAAAGTGGGTGGTCTGCCTCCACCACAAAAAAAACGACCGTCATATATAACCTTACATTTGTTGAAAATGACGTATAACACCATGCAAACAAACAAATAAACAAAACATGCAACGTGACGCTTTGACTGGTGAGCTTGCGATTTTGCGTGAAGCAGTCTCATTTCAGGTGCGAAACACATACTGCATAAAGAAACACAGAAATAACTTGTAAGCAGACAATCTCTCCCAGAGGCCGTTATGCAAGGGACGACAAGTCTGGGTAGAGATTGGTAAGCTGAATCTAATATAATACCGGAAACTATAGATATTTGTATTTTAAGCAGAGGACTACGTGAAGGCTTAATACAGTTGATATATTTTCCTTTAAAACATATACTAGATAAAAAAACAATTACTGTACCAAATTTAACAAGACACTTGTTCTGTATTACTTTACCATTATATCTGTACAGTATGGTATACATATCAGTCTTACGCCGCTCTCCGCTATTTTATCTCAGTAGTTCGTGTGCCATTTAATTCATGTAATTCTTTATAGCTCTTAGTAGTGAATATTTAATACCATTTTCTTATTTTAGAACAAAAATCAATTCAAAACACAAATAATAATATACCATGTTGATATGGTCAAACATACACATCCTTCATTGGAGGAGCCTCATCATGTGACAAGAAGTTGGATTACACCATTTTTTCGAGCATTGTGTGCCTAGATATCTATTCACATTAACTGATAAGCCAACATGCAATTAACATGTCGCCAGTTGTCAATCATTTATCCAAGTTAACCAATCAAACCAATAATATATTTCCGACAAAAAATAGCACGTGCAACAGTGTAATAAAGCACGTGCAACTGTATTGTAATATAACCTATTGTCAATATACTCCGACATCAAAAATAGGGCGGAGATATCTAAGTACTGGCGACATGTTAATTGTTGGCAATAGGTATTGAAGCAACATGACATAGATCGTACCCAGTATGTAAATAAACATGGGGTGTTTTGAAACTGCAATGAGCGTTGTCGTCAATTTCAGTTCATTTAACATTTAACAAGGACTACTGCTACTGGAAAAAACGCTTCACATGCAGATAAAAACGTGGCAAACAAATGTTAAAGTATTTCAAGTACACTAATTGCAATAATCAGTTCAGTCCGACACACACATACTACTTCCAGTAATTAAGTTGCCCCACGTATCTCGTGAACGCTTAACACATCTAAATCTGCTTTCAGATAGAAATCAAATCGATAGTCTGGCTTTTTATGCCCCCATCCCCGAATGGTGAGAGGGCTTATCGCGTTAGCCATGTCCGTCCCATCTGTCTGTCCGTTAGTTTGTTTTCATTCAATTGTTTCGAAACTTTACAGGATGCGTACTTATCATGTCAAGATGTGCATATCGATTCAGCGTCAAGATCGACTTGTATTACCGGGTTACGGCCCTTTTTTCGTCAATTTTTACGTAAAAACATCCGGTGTGTCTATTCCTCCCTCAGTTTACAACCGATTGTTTCTAAACATTAAAGGACGCTTACCTATGATGTCAAGATGTGCATTGCGTATCGAACGTTTTTCGCTGATTGTTTTTAGGTTTTAGTGGTGTCTGACGGACACATTACTAGTTTGTTCTTGTTTTGCTAATTTAATCTAATTCAACGTATGGTAAGAAAGAAATCGGCGTTCAAAATGAAACTTAGATACAACAGTCGGACAGGAAATGTAGCATCCACAGAACTTAGCCATTTAAAAACATGCAAACAACACAGTACGTGGATACCTACAGGCAAAGTATGCGACACCACAAACATAAATGAGTTGACAACAGGGGACCGCCTTGGAACGGTCAGAGGCAAAAAAATGCCGCTGTGGGAGTGGGGCGTTAACCAGGTTCAAGGGTGCACAAAATCTCACTCTAACACCACTGTGAGTTCCATAACTCCTAAGCGGCAGGAGATGTGTGCATACATCTTCAAAAACTAAATTACCGTCATAAATATTTATGTTCTGTCCAGCCAGCCATTAGCGACAATATTTAGCTCGTTATAAAAGAGAAAATGTCAAACATCAAGTTAAACGGCAAAATGATCCATTCTTCTCTGAGTTTGCATAATCGTTCGACCATCATTTAGCAATTTACATTTTGAGACTGGAAATCGATTAAGTGTATATACCTGGCTTGGTCACGACAAACCCAGTATAGACAATTTTAGCTCTCGCCGGACGGGAGTTAGGCGGACGGGAGACCGATTAATAAATATATGGGTATGTTTCATTCTTTAACCCATACTAGTACGTTATTTCCACAGCAATTAGCATACGGGCATACAGTCATTCACGCATGCTCTTGGTTATCGAGGAAGACTAAATTGATGTTTACTTGATGTCGCACTATCGAACACTCCTAAGGGTCATATTTAATAATCATTTGGTCGTATTTAATAATTGTCCTTACGTATAACTATTGAGTTTTGCCGGAGCTAGAACATCATTTAACAAGTTTTAACGTTATTTAATACGCATGAACAAATACGTTTTTTGTGTTCGTTTTATAATGTCAAGATCTATTTTCTGTTGATTTTTATTATTCCGCTGGTACAGTCAGTTACCACGAGAATATGTCAAAAACAACAGAGCGAAATTCAGACGTAATTCAGTAGAATGTCAATGATCTGGAGGAAGATTATCCATCACCATTAACAGTAATGAAACAAAGTGGATGTAACAGCCTAACAGGAAATATAGCATTCAAGGACCACAGTGTAGCATTCAAGGACACAGTAAACAAAAAACACTCATCGACAAACACTATCCATAGGCGTAGAAGCCGAAACAGGGCTAAGGCGAAATTGGACCTTCAGATAATTTGATCAGAGGGGTGCATATTATGACACCACTTGAACGTCTGTCAAATGCACATTTTAGCCCGCTAAAAGTGCGAAGAACATTTTATGTTTTGGTCGTTGGTTGTTGTCAGAAATTGCAAGTCACTTGAGGAATGCAATAGATAATTCTCTCATATATTTAATAACATGTGCGTCATCTATTATAAACGCAGTATGTAATTCCATTACACGAGAAGCACTGGGGATAGTAATTTTTAGTTTATTATGTTGAAGGTTGAAACAATACATCATGTTTGTTGGAAAATTCCCGACGGAAAACCATTGGACGGATTTTTAAGGATTTTGTAACTTTTGGAATTATTTGATATCGCCATAGTGTAAATCATTAGATATAATGCTCATACAGTAAGATCATTATATTCAAATGATCATTATATCCAAATTATCATTATATCCAATTACTCACACTATGGCGATATCAAATAATCTATATTAAACACATTTAATTCAAAATGTAAACTCTAATAGTGATCTTATAATTTAGATAACCTGAGCCCATACGACATTACAATAAACAATGGCAAGCAAATGAAGTTTTCAAACTATTTGGAAGGAACAAAACACGAGGGAATAGTTGTATGTGTATTAGCATTCACACTAGCGTTTGTTTAATCCTGTGTGACGGCTATAAAAGTCGCCCCGACTACAATTCGACTATAAACCTTAGAAATAATCAATCATTCGATAGTATCATTACTTACTGTCCTTTGAGATCATCAAGTCCAATCTCTGTGGCTTTAAAGTAGAATGACGTTTAAGCCTGGGCTAGGGGACGTAAGATGTGTTGCACATTATAATACCTCATGAAACAGCGTCTGCGACTTTTCTCTTTTGTTCATTTTGCTTCCAATGGATCCTGTCTTCAGTAAGTTTTACTCTTAAAAGTCAAAATATAAATCATGATTAAAGCGACTGTAGACAAATGGGTCAGGCACCGTAATAAGAAGCAAATTATATGTATCGAAATTCTCGGTTCTTTTTTGTTCCAGATCTATACCTGAAAGGCGCGAGTTGAAGATCAGCGATGGATTTGGTGTTTATCAAGCTACAAACACTAGGTTTTGATCTCGTACGTTGTACACCCGATGGGTATATTCTATTTCTTATCTGACATGGATTAATGTTCAAGCATATAATACTTTAAGAATCTTTCATGGATATCCGGTTAAGATAGGGAAACCGAGCCTCTGCCGAGGTTCCGATTAAAAGAGCCTCGGTTCCGATAAAAACACTTATACTGACGGTTGGAAATCCCTATCGGAACCGAATTCCCATAATAGATTCTTTTTCTTGCGTATCAGAGACGCCGCCAGCTACTAACGTTTTTGCACATTTTCCTGCATACCGGATGTTGGTGTGCGCGTGAATTTTATTTTTACCCATAAAGATTATAAGAATCTTTCATGGGTACCCGGTGAAGATAGGGAATTCCAACCCTCGGTATAAGTGATTTTATCGGAACCGAGGCTCTGCCGATGTTCCGATTAAAACACTTATATCGTTGGAATTCCCTATCTGAACCGAATACCCATGACAGATTCTTTTTCTTGCATATCAGCATGGATATACAGGTACGTAGATCTATGATATCAGAAACATGTTGTGCGTTGACGCCGCCAGCTACTAACGTTGTTTTCCTGCATACCGGATGTTGGCGCGCGTGAATTTTATCTCGACCCTAGGGTGAGATGGAAATATCTAGCCCCGTAAAATGACGGATATCCTTATCCGGTATGCAAGAAAAACTTTCCTTCCCCCATGTAAAACGTGGATCGCCTTATCCGGTATGCAAGAAAACAATGTTCGAGATATTGAACAAAATACAAACATGTTCTCACAACTTATATTTAAGCCCGTCCCTTAACATCAAACGAAGGAGTGGTATTCTAAAACTATATATATCTTAGTATTGTCTTCATTAGATAATTTTCTAGCAGTCTTTCTGCATACAAAACTATGCACGTTTACGTATATATCAGTTACAATATGAGGCTAACCCTCGATAATTCTTCTCCAATGACTATTTCAAAAATGATCCGATTGAAACTTTAGTACCCAATCGCAAATCTACTAGTTAATCAACATGACAATACACAACATAATATGATTACCTATTTGATACGGCCAGTACACAATAAGGCCTAATGGTAAGCATAAATAGAGTTTATGTGTACACAACCTTGATAGTTTCGTGTCTATAGGGCCCTAATTGACAAGACAGAGTGTAAATAAATTTTAGCCCCACCAAAGTAAATCTCTAACAACCAAAATACATACAGTGCTTACGGTGGTATCGAATCATCGGTAGTATCGAATCAGTTGAAATAGTTTTCATCAATAAAACAATATAAAATGCTTTATCATTCATTTCATGTTCATTATATTAAATACATATTTGACAAACACACATATAGGGTTTTCAGCAAAATAATTCGTGATTTTTCAACTCGTATGGCGGTCAACAAAATAATCCACACAAGCAGCTGTTGACACGGATCGAACGCGTTTTTGAATATAACATTAGTTCGTGCATCTGCAGTAGTAAGATGAATCACACATTGACAAAGGTAACTTACCTCAAACAATGCACAATATATCCCATTACTTCAATAAAATATTCAAAACATTTGGCTTCCTGGTTAAAAATATTTCACACATAAACAAATGCATGTCATTTGGCAGATATCGAATCAGTTAAAATAGCGGCCTTGTCATTGTCAACAGTGCACAGCTGAAAATCGGGGGTCATCGCAAATTTGCTTTAGAGGTATTATTTTCTGGAACCATTCTCAATTGATAAAGTGTTAATTTAATCATTTGATTGTCATTTTTGTTTATATAAATATACACTGTAATTGTAGGCGTTGTTGGTTGTGTGTGTATGTTTTGGGGTGGATGAGGGGGAGGAGAGGGGAACCCAATGTTAAAACGGAGGACAGGTGGCAGGGTGTTACGCACGTAATCGAGGTCCACTGTCGACTACATAAGCAATTGTTGGTGGTTTTTTTCCTACCTACCCACTTAAAAGACCATACCTAAAATGTTTATAGCAATTTTAAATCAACACTTTTTGTTTACTATTATATAATAGTTTTCCTTAATTGCATTAAGTGTTTACTGTCTACAGGGGCGTAGCGTGGCATACCCCTTTACTCCCGGGATTAACTTGGAAAAAATAAAACGAAACCAATTCTAGAAAGTTTTAAAATGCAATAAAACTCAGAGGGGCATTATTGTGTGGGGTCGAGGTGGGACGGGTAAGGGTGGAAAGTTATTATTTTTTTGCCAGCATAAAATGTTTATATTCCTGAGAAATATCGCTTGTAGGAGCACCATTATGGTCCGAAAATGAAAAAGATATATCTGGGAGAGGACCCGCGAACCCGCTTGTGGAAGAGGTGCACCTACTCCAAACCCCTCCTACACTCTGCCTTTCGCACGTTGTATGTGGAGTATGTTAAAAACAGGTCATGCTACGCCCCTGGTCTTAATATATTTTTCTTAATTACCCACTTAACCACTTACGAAATCCCGGGTAGGGAAACAAACTATTTATTTAGGATGGCCTAACAAAGGGGTTTTAATATATTAGGGACACCCGTGTTCAATGATTGAATAGAGAGTAGGTTTTAATAACGGTTTTATGACGCGTATGCCGCGCCACGAACGTGGAGCATGTTATACTGTTGCCATTGCCTGTCCAGACGGATGTTCGCAGACAGACCTGTACATTTTCGTACAATTCCAATAAGTATAAATACGTTACATTCCCCTATAACCGCCCCCAAGACCTCGCCACACCCGGCTTTTTTATTATTCATTATTTTTCTTTGATGTTTGCTTATTTATTCTTCATCTATAAGACCCCCTTCCCACCTCCCCATAACACCCACGGTCCAGTGCTGCACAAATCCGATAGCCCGACGCCCGGGACAAGTGGCTTTTGCTAGCGGGCAATGTTTGTCCCGGGCAAGTGGAATTAAAAAAACAAATAATTCCGAGATTTCAATTTTCCCGCAAATAAGCAGGTGCTTTACCATCAATTAAATCCCTGCTGTTGTATAATCCCTTTTAAATGTGGGTTTTAATTGTTTGACACGCTACTCTGCAGACTTGCATATTGGTGAAGGGACCTTTGACCTTTTCCGACAGATAAAACTACCGTGTAACTTTAGGTATCAGAACGTTGAAAATCAGCCCATTTAACACAGTGCAATATAGGCTATATCACAAGTTCTTTTATTCTGTGATTTAAACTCATTTGGCTAGCAAACGGTCCCATATCTGGAATAAAACACCGATTCAGCATTTCAACATTTCGCGTCATGCATTCACACTATGCGTGTTTTGAAATAAATGTCTGGTCAAAACCACAGCTCTACCTAACCTCTTTGCTCATACTCTCCAAAGAAATAATCCTGACAAACACAGTAAAATATTTACTATTCATGACAACAAATATAATACTTTAACATCAGGTTATAATTTATTCAAGGAACTATATTAGCATCCTACGACCTGGACGTACATTTTGACTTGTCTGACACCTTTAGCATATAGCCAAAGAAATTGCGAAGTAATATCGCATCAGTTACATCAGTTACATACATACACCTGTCCGGTGTGTCTTGAGATCAGCTGACTGGCGCAAAATACGGGGAACATTATCGGCGGAACAAAAACAACAGTATTAAAGTTTATATTTCTTTTTGATGTACAGTATTGTTAATTAACTGTTCAGATCTTTGCAACCTGTAACACATATAAATAATTGGGTAAAGGAAATATAGCTGATATACTTTTTGGCATTCAAAACACATAAATGCATGAAAAAAAGTTCATAATTGATGATATGTTGATTCAGGGTCGAAATATTAACATATAATAATTAATAATTGGTTGATTGAATGTCGGGATGGTACATATTATTATTTGTTTTGTGAATTTGTGAATTTGTTTACCATCAGCAAAACTGTACCATACAAAAAAAAACTATCACATAATTGACGAGGCAAAAAGATAGGATAGATGAATGAATAAAGATAAATACAATGTATTTCTATTAATTCTGCTAGTATCCATCCTTTTTTTCCAACACACCCACGCACATTCACCCACCCAAAGTCGATATTTTTTTGTAATTGTTTTGTTTATTTATTCTAACTCCTATAGTCCCCCACAAGACCTCAACCACCCACCCAAAGCACGATTTTTGTCTTACTTATTTCTATGTTGTGCTCTTTATTTATTCTTACACATATAACCCCCTACATTATGTACGTTATTATATGACCCGAATACCTGGATAGAGTTTAATAAATGTTTTTTAGTGTAAATCTGACGTTATTTGGTGGGTTAGTTTCATTAGCAGAAATTTCGTTGTTACAGCTCAAAGGAACAGTAATAGGCATTGTCGACTCGATGTACTAGTGTTGTTGTTGTTTTGTGTGTGTGTGTGTTTTTTCATGGGTGTATGTATGCACAGGGACGTAGCTAGAGTGTTTGTTTAGTGTATACACGAGACAAATCATGCTAGGGATCCGGAGACTCCCCGCCCGACCCCCCACACACACCGTATATACTCTGTAGTGCATTTTAGGAGTATTTCCCAACATCCGAGGCTGAAACTTTGTTGACTGAGCTTGAATTGTTATCCAACCTCACCCATGTTTTTTCTTGCATTATTTTAAATGTTTTTATTATTATTATTTGTGCAGTCTCTGTGTGTACGCAGCTCCGTTTATTGCGTACATTTTGGCTACGCCCCTGTGTAATGTGTGCGTATATGCTAGTGCTACATTAATTAGTCCTTATTTATGTTCTATATAATATGTTCAAGTTAGTTGTACAGTATGTTTAAAATGGTTACAATCCTGTGTTTATACTTATATCAACAAACTGATTTGAATTAGATTGGCAAAACTGATACATTTTAATGACATGTAACTTTAAAATACTTGGATTAATAATTTAATAATTATATGTTAAAATAGCTTAGTGTGTTTTTTTAAACTTTTGAGATCACCCCTCGAGAAATATAGCAGCCCAATCTCCACGCAGATTTATCGTTCCTTGCACTCACATATATCTCTGCTAATTACTAAATTACAAGATTTTGGTAAAACCTGTTAAATTGGAATATGTTTGCCTGAAACTTATTTATTTCTTGTGTAAATATAATTTTCAGAATATCTGCAAATTAGATGTTGCAAGATTTGAAATAATGCATGAAAACAATGTAGTTTTAATCGGGACTATTTTACTACAAAAATAATACGTACTTAGGTCTCCTCAATCGACACTCATATGTAAACATTTCAAACCGAAGTTAGAAAGCAGAAAATTACAAAAACAATTAACTCATAGAAATAAAATTGAAATTATGTAATATAGGTCTATATTTTATCTTTGCAGATCACGCAAAAGGATTTATTATAAACATCGTCATAACTTTTTTGAATAATCACGTGACCTAACCGTTCGCCCTACTTCCTTTGACGTTGACAGAGTCAAATGAGGAACGAGTGTACTCTGGGTAGAGATTGATAGCAGCCAGCCCGGCCTGCATACATCATCAGAACGTGAGATTCGATACTACCGGAAGTGAAGCGATACCACCGTAAACAACTTCATTTTGAAAATAAAAAGCTAGTTTTAACTTATGAAGGTAAGAAAGCAAACTATACGCAATTGGAGGATTTATATTGATTTATTCAATCATGCCAAATATCAGTAGGAACTATCATGCTATGAGCTGCCAGCAGTCGTTGAACAAAATGTGAGTCAATACCACCGTAATTCCTGTATAAACTATCTAATTAAATTATATAAAGATACATTTTAATGTTGTTGTAAATAAATATAATCTGTATACATTCTGAGAGAAACCTAAGGCTGAACTAAATTATAAGGGATAAATGTTCATGCATCTACTGACCTAAGATCGTATCCGTTTTTGACAAAGTTTTTGTAAAATGGTCAGGATACCTGTCGGATCCCTTTAACTTTCGAAGTGTATAGATCACATTTCCATAAGCTGAAGGCTGTACTTTTCTCACTAAATGTTAAATGTTTATAGATTAGTCTTTTCTAGTTAGTTATCGTTGAAGACAGATCTACGTGTTTGTTTCTAGTGTGGTACTTCAGTTGTCAATCCGTTTTTGTTTTTAGTTTCGCATACTTTATTTGAGTTTATTCTTGCAATTGTTGTTTGTTTTGAATGAGTGTTTCTTGTTGACGGCGTTCTGTGAGTGCTACATTTCAAGTTCGACCTTAAGGTCTCACTACACAGTTAGCTCCCTTGAAAGCCACGGTAGGATAAAACTTGCGCCATAAAAAGTAGTAGTGTGTTGTTCGGTTTTAAATATTTTTAATAATTGCTGACAGATATATGTATTGCTGTTGCAGGTGAGATGAACACAGTCTGAAATTGGATGTGCAGCTATTAGACGACACTGGCACCAGAATATGACAGTTTTATGGGGGTTGAAGCAGTGTAGGAATTCTGGTACAAACTCTGGAGTAAAAGTCCAAAATAGTGCAAAGGTTGCCACCACTCCAATTAAAAAAAAAAAACCTGGTCAACGTACCATATTTTGTACATTTTTGTGTGGGCAAATGACTGTGTTTCATAAATAAGTGACTTTTAGCTTGGAAACATTAGGTTCGAAATGGCCCAGTAAACTTTATTCATATAGGCCAACATAGTAAAAGTGTACTGTGTTGTGAGACCTTAACGGTTTGTTCTCTTGTTGCTCTAGCTTCTGCCAAGTCATTGAGCATTTACTTTGTGGCTTTATATGCTTTTGTTATTTTATATTGTATATACTCGTACATGGTCATTTAGGTGTTTTACTTATATTCCCTATTAATGCTGCCTTGTATGTTAGAGACTATAACCTGGCTAGGATATCTTTTTTACACTGTCACGTTTATTGGTATGACAATAGGATAAGAGTGAGGTTTGGTGCCCACTAGAACCTGATTTAAAATCCCAGCTTTTTTTTGTCACTGACCGTTCCAAGGCGGTAATCCTAGTCAACACTTCTGTGTTTGTGATGTCTAATCTTGCCTTTTATTCATCTTTAAAGTTGTTCTTTGTTTTTGTGTGTGTTTGTGGTTGACTGTCGTTCTTAACTGCTACTTTTCCTGTTCTACTTTTGTGCGTCTTTTTCTATTCGATACACGGACTTAAATAGCACTATATACAAGTATTTAATACAATTACCAGGTGGTCTTCTAAAGAGTACATCGGAACGAAAATCCGCGGAACAAATATGTGATGTTCATTATTGTGCGTTGTGTGATACAATGCACAAATATTTAATTGAATTATTTGAAGAAGACGTATAGGAATCCTGAGATTAATTTCCGTAAATTAAATAAGCGCTTGAAATGAAAACAAATGTGTTTCTTACTCGAGTAGAAAATACGATCTGAAAATAATTAAATTGCAATACTTTTAATAACCGCTCTGCAAGAAAACGGTACTTAAAACAATGTTAAGTAACCAAACGTGGCAGTACCTATGTAAATGCATTTCTGTATTGTGTCCTGTTTAAGTTGTACCACAAGTTCAATTCACTAGATCAGCGGTATGCGGTAACATTACCCGTCCTTATTCCATTAAGGGATGGGAAAGCTTATATTAGCAGGATTTTATAACGGATATTTCGACAATAAAACACGTTTAAAATATGTTTTTACTGAATAAAATGAGATAACCTGTTTAAAATTGCAAACTTTTTAAGCCAAAATAAGGTTTGTATTTCATATCCAAGCCAACCCCGTTTTCACTTCTTGGAGAAGAGGTATATACCAACATCAAATGATAAATATAGATACAAATGTCTAATGATAAATGTAGAAACAAAACGTCAAATTTCAATGTAGATACAATCGTCAAATGATAAATGTAGAAACAAACGTCAAATAATAAATGTAGATACAAGCATCAAATGATAAATGTAGATACAAACTTCAAATGATCATTGCAGATATAAACGTCAAATGATGAATGTAGATTCAAACATCAAATGATAAATGTAGATATAAACGTCGAATGATAAATGTAGATACAAACATCAAATAATAAATGCAGATATAAACGTCAAATGATAACTGTAGATACAAACATCAAATGATAAATGTAGATATAAACGTCAATGATAAATGTAGATATAAACGTCAATGATAAATGTAGATATAAACGTCAATGATAAATGTAGATATAAACGTCAATGATGAATGAAGATTCAAATATCAAATGATAAATGTAGATATAGACGTCAATGATAAATGTTGATTCAAACATCAAATGATAAATGTAGAAACAAACGTCAATGATAAATGTAGATATAAACGTCAATGATGAATGTAGATTCAAACATCAAATGATAAATGTAGATATAAACGTCGAATGATAAATGTAGATACAAACATCAAATAATAAATGCAGATATAAACGTCAAATGATAAATGTAGATACAAACATCAAATGATAAATGTAGATATAAACGTCAATGATAAATGTAGATATAAACGTCAATGATAAATTTAGATTCAAACATCAAATGATAAATGTAGAAACAACCGTCAAATGATAAATGTAGATATAAACGTCAATGATAAATGTAGCATTCACAGAACGCAGTCAAACGAAACCGTGCACTCAAAACAAACACTAATGACAAGGATAAACAGTAGATATAAAAGCCGATCAGGAAATGCAGCATTCAAGGACCACAGTCAAACAAAAGCTCGCATAGAGACAAACATCACTTTTAAATATGACTAAAAGGCAAGACACGACATCACAAACATAAAAGGGTTGACATTATGGCTACCGCCATGGAACGGTCAGCGGCAAAACACGGGCCTCTGGGAGTTTAAACAGGTTACATTTAAAACATAAAAGGATTGGCAACAGGGGTATTAAATTGGAAAGGTAAGGTAGAAATAGAAACGAAAGCTAATCTCTGATGAAGCTGCGCTATAAATTACAAACAATGTGAGATAAAACACAATGACCGGAACTTAAAACTAAATTATGTGAGAATCAAAAGCTATGACGTTATAATAAAGAGTTTAATCTCCACATGACACTATTCTAAAATGCTTCCTGAATATTTACCTTAAATACAGCGGAGGTCTAAATATGCAGTATGTTTTCATCTCTGTTTTATTTTGTAATTTGTAAGATTGTCCATTGATTGTGTTTGCAGATTAGATTTACAAAACGAACACATCGAAATATATTAAAGAGTATTAGATAAACAAAAAGACCACCAGGAATTATATCAAGGAGTATATGTGTAGAAAAAAATGTATTCTGTGAAAGAAGTTATGAAAGTCGAACAGGAAATGCAGCAATCACAGAACACAGTCAATTAAAAAACACGCATTTAAAACGAACAGCAATATCAAGGATGAATGAAAGAAAGGCACCCAACATAAAAGAGTTGCCTTGAAACAATGAGTGGATACAATCAGTTCCATGCACATGTCGTGGGCGACCACATTTAAGTTAACCAGACTGATGTCAATTAAATGTGATTTTTAAAAAGAAGCCATTTCCACAGCCGCCATTCATTGCGGCGTAGACGGACGGAACTGCATTAGTCTGATTAGATATTTCCATTTACATGCATGGCGGGTTGAATGGGGAAATATCTTGTGGAACTGTTGCAAATGTGTTCTTAACAATGTTCCATTGGTTGCATCATAGAAATATATTTGGAATTCATTTTAGACATTTATACATTTAGACCTGAAATGTTAAACCATTGCTTAGCAACGTAGTAGTTGCTTAGCAACAAATGAATCGGAAACATTTTTTTGGCAAACTAAAGAATATTTTCGAAAGAAAACCATCACATATTGGCTTTAATGCTACTTTGTATTATATTATCCAAAGAGTTATAATTGTGTCATTAACGCAATTCATTACTCATTAATATATTTTATAATGTCACATTAACATGTGGTGTGTCACATTAACATGTGGTGTTGGCAGATACTATTTACTATGTGGTATTATGTAAATATCACATCCTCTAGGATATTATCAACCCGAGAATGTAATGTCGACCGAGGCGATAGCCGATGTCGACATTATCATTTTGAGGGTTGATAATATCCATGGCACCCTCAAGAGGATGTGATATTTATTTTATTATATCGAACAAATACTACGAATCTACTAATATACTCGATAATGAAAAAACATTGTTGTTGTTGTTGAACTGAGCTTTTCAAAAAGCTAGCGGGATCATATTTTGCATCATCACCAGCTATGATGAGTGAGGGTGATAGCACGAAATATCAACCCGGCAGGGTATGAGGATTTTACATGGAGTGTTTACAGTGAGGTATAATAATGGCAGATACTATTTACTATGTGGTATTGGCAGATATCATTTTCTAAGTTGTATTGGCAGATACTATTTTCTATATGGTATTTGCAGATACTATTTTCTCTGTGGTATAGGCAGATACTTTTTTCAATGTGGTATTGGTAGATACCATTTACTATGTGGTATTGGCAGATACTATTTTCTATGTTGTATTTGCAGATAATATTTGCTATGTGATAATGGCAGATACTATTTTCTATGTGGTATTGGCCGATACTATTTACTATGTGGTTTTGGCAGATACTATTTTGTATGTGGTATTGGCAGATACTATTTCCATGTGGTATTGGCAGATACTATTTTACTATGTGGTATTGGCAGATGCTATTTTGTATGTGGTATTGTCAGATACTATTTACTATGTGGTATTGGCAGATAATATTTTATATGTGGTATTGGCAAACACTATTTTATATGTGGTATTGGCATTAACTATTTGCTATGTATTAGTGGCATATCCTATTTTATATGTAGTATTGGCTTATATATGGTAGTGGTCGATACTATTTTCTATCTGGTATTGGCAGACACTCTTTTATATGTGGTATTGACAGATACTATTGTCTAATAGTATGTGGTATTGGCAGATACTATTTTCTATGTGGTATTTGCAGATACTACCATTTATTTGGTATTGGTAGATACTATTTGCTATGTGGTATTGAAACGTACTATCTTCTAAAATATACTGGCAGGTAATGTTTGATATGTGGTATCGATAGATAATATTTTCTATGATTTATTGACAGATAATATTTTCTACGTGCTTTTGCAGATATTATTTTATATGTTGTATTGGCAGATGATATTTGCTATGTGGTATTGATAGATAATATTTCCTATTTGGTATTGGCAAATACTATTTGCTATGTGGTATTGATAGATAATATTTCCTATGTGGTATTGGCAGATACTTTGGTCTATGTTGTATTGGCAGATACTATTTTCTGTGTGGTATTGACAGATAACATGTTCTGTGTTGTATTGGCAGATACTATTTTCTATGTGGTATTGGCATATACAAGTTCCTGTGTCGTATTGAAAAATACTGTTTTCTATGTGGTGTTGATATATACTATTGGCAGATAATATGTTGTATTAGGTAATGGCAAATACTAGAAGATACTGTTTTCCATGTTTTAATAGCAGATGCATTTGCTAAGTAAATGCTGAACGTTTACAACCAATAGCATAAGCATTGTATTTTATAAAATCACCTTATTGTCTCCAGTATAATACTCCATTGTATGTAATAACTCAGTTTGATGTCCATATCGATAGAACTGCGGCCATGGAGAGATTGATAAATTAAATTACTCAACTGTAAGGCAACCTTATCATCCTTTTTTATAATGACTTCATTCAGATTTTGATATAAGCTTACTGATTGAATAAATACTGAAAATGGGGATCCCTTGGGGGGAAAAAACACACACACGAGAGATAAGTAGCAGACTCTGTTTTACTGAGTCTGTTCATGAGAGATAATATAAAATGCAACACCTATAACGCGGTATTTTACGTTAAAACAACAAGGACTGGGTTTATCCCAAAGGACCAGTAAGTAACAATACTTCTGATGTGTAGTCGGGGCGAATATTTACATCCGCCATACAGCACTAAACAAAAGCTAGTGTAAATGTATATAAATCAATTTTCATTTCAAGATACGTATTAAGATATGCGTGTCGAATATCTACGCTTGTATTTGTTGTTTACTTTGAATGCGTATTTTTGAATGAATGTTGTGAATGCTGCATTACCTATTCGACTTTTTATCTACTTGTTGTTCGTATTGCCCGTTCTACTTGTTGTTTGCATTGCCCGTTCTATTGTCTACTTGTTGTTCGTATTGCCCGTTCTACTTGTTGTTCGTATTGCCCGTTCTATTGTCTACTTGTTGTTCGTATTGCCCGTTCTATTGCTTTGCATAAAATGAATCTTCGCCGTATGATAGATGTAAATTTTAAACATGAATTGCGGTTGTTGAATAATGAATTAGACTTGTATTAAACTAGAAGCACTGTCTGCTACTGTTGACGATATTAAGGACAAGTTGTTAGTCATTATATGTGGCGAAACGATACCGTCAGTCACGTTTTCACAAAATAAACATACACTTGATAAATATAGATATAGAAATCGAACAAGAAAAGCAGCATTCAAGGACGACAGTCAACCACAAACACACAAAGAAACAAAGAACAACTATATACTAAGTACCAACCTAAGAATATGTCAATAATATTCGCATTGTTTTGTGTATTTTGTGCTTGATTATAGATACGGTTAAACTTCAAAATAATGAGTGTAAATCGTCTACTCTGATTGCATGAACATATTTTAAAACTTTTAAGTCAATGTGTTTTCTTTTTAAGTCAATGTGTTTTCTTAGAAATAAGTTATAACACTTATACAACTGGGTATATAGGATTTTATTAAGTACTTCGAATTAGAGAAGCTTTCGATGTTCCTAATTATAAAAAAGGCCAGTTAAAATTATTTTGACATCATGTTTTACTAGCATTACCACTACAAATGCGTTTGCAAAAGAAATTTTCGAAATATTTAATGTTAACGCTGAATTACAGTTACTTGAATTTCAAACAATATTCAATTTAAAAAGGCAAAATAAGACATCCCAAACACACACGTATTGACAATAGGGCTACCGCCTTGGAACGGTCAGTGGCAAACAATTCCGCTGGGGGTTTAAACCAGGTTCTAGGGTGCACCAAACCTCACACTAACACTACTGTCATCCCAATAAAACGGGACAGTGTAAATAAAGACATCCCCGCCATAAACTATTCTCTAACCAACAAGGCAGCATTAATAGGCAATACAAGTAAAACACAAAGATGCTCGTGTATATATAGGTATAAAAAAAAATAGCCTAGAAAGCCATAAAGGAGGTACTCAATGACTTTGCAGAAGCCGGAGCAACAAGAGAACAAACCATTGAGAGCACAAGACAAGACAAGATTGCAGACAAACATCAAACGTCACCGTCCTTTTGGGCTTTAGGTAGACGTCACCATTGGGTCCACAGCCTGTCCGGTCATCGCACAATTAAATAGGAAAGTACATCGGCGAACTCTAAAGGGGTCCACCACCAAGCATGCAGTGCGTTGCAAAATGATAAGGTCATTACCTCTTTCGATACACTTTAGAACACGTTTAACAAAGATAGTATGATAGAGATCAAGACCAAGGATATAACGAAGTTTGTAAATCACGTCACCATAGAAGTCACGTTGTGATAGTCCTTGTCGCAGAAGAGATCTTAAATTACTTTTATATTTGGAAAGAAGACAGGGTTACGATAAAACAGTTTATGGTAACGGTAGCCCTGATGGAGTAGCTTTTTAGTTATATAAAGATTACGAGTATTAAATTCCTCAACTCGAGTACAAGCTCTTGAAAAACGAACACGTCGAGACACATAGACCCCATTAGAAGTTACTCGGGGAACGTCCCTATCTAAATGGGGATAATTAACAATATCAAAATTAAAATCGTCTCTCTTGTCCTATATTTTGCAAATAATTTCAATATTTTCAACGGAGAGATGTTAATCGAGAAAAGAAGCTTTAGTATCGGAAATATTAGCTTTGTTAAGTTGAAGTTCTTTAGGATATATATTATTAACCATAGTAGAAAAGGAAGTCGATGCAATATATCATCCAGATACCGAGAGGTGTCATTAAAGGCTTTAATAACATCTGCCTGGGTATTTGGTGAAAGACTCAACATTAACTCTCTTTCATAGTAATATAAAAACAAATCTGCGACAACGGGTGCACAGTTCGTACCCATAGGGATACCAACAATTTGTCTATAAACGGCCGTTCCATACCTGACGAAAATATTATCCAATAGGAAGATTAATGCCTTACAAACTTCTTGGCAACATAGTGTAATTGTCTAAACTGCCGGTAGTAAAAAAAAACACGCTTTAACATTATTACAGGCCAGCAATGTAGTATTTTCCCTAGCGAATGTGTTTTTAATAAGAGCAATACGCTTGTCTTTGATAAGGTGATGTGGTAAATTTGTATATAGTGTAAAGAACTCTTAAGTGCTTATAGATGAAACTTGACGTTTATTGCAAATTCTATCAAGAACGTCTCCTGAATTTTTAATAGACCAAAACAAACTAATCCCAGAGTTTTCGTAAGTTTTAGCACAATATTGTTTAACCTGATCTCTAACGGCAGTTATACAGGAAGTTAAACGTTTTGAGATGTTTGTGGTGTTGCAGACACTAGAATTCAAATAAAGAGGGCCTTATACGGATTTTTATGTAAATTAGGAATCCAGTACATAGTTGGCAGTTTGTTCTGCTTTTCGTCTACCCCAACCTTGAAAGTAGTGCACCGAGTGATATGTGTGAAAACAATATCATTCTCAGTAGATTGAACTGGAGTATACAAATAAAATTCTTGAATTCACGATTTTAAATTACGAAAGGAAAACCTAGGTCTCGGAGGAAGTAAAGAGAGGTTAGCATTATAAAAGTTAATACGTGTATCTATAATTTTAAAAATTGACTTTTTCCAAGTAGAAACCGCATGGTCTCTACGACAATATTTTATTCTAAAATCATCAATGGATTGGGCGATCTGAGCACGACAGGCATTAAAATCGATAGTTGAAGGTAATATATACTTAGGACCTATCGAAAACAAATGCCGAATACGTTTATCAACAATATCAAAATTACCAGTGATGACATGACCTGCTGGAATATAGCAGAATTTTGATGTTTTACATTCACATTCCTTAGGAGTGTTGTTTACTATATTCAGGTCAGAAACTATTTTGTTGCAGTTGAAAATAATATTTCTCATAGTTTTTTTATACTTATAAGTCGAATACAGAAGTTGGAGACCGGCATCTAAGGCCATGGCATAAATAAATAAATCATCGGTGGTATATGGTGCATGGATACAAGCCCTCTGCATCAACCGTGTGGTTGCAATGGCGTCAAACTCATGTCGACATATCCATTTACAATAACGCCGTAATAATTCTATAAAGGTGGAGTTTATTTTGCACTTTATTTGATATGCTTTGACATTTAGATGTTTACGATAAAAAAAATATAAAACGATCGGACAGGGAAAATAGCATTCAAGGAGGACAGTCAACCACAAAACACAGAAACAAACACGCAAACAGACAAACAAGAAGGCAAAAGTAATAATAAAGGCAAACGACATCACAAACACAAAAGGGTTGACAATAGGGCTACGCCTTGGAACGGTCATTGGCAAAGTAGGCCACTGGGGGTTTAACCCTGTTCTAGGGTGCACCAAACCTCACACTTACCCTACTTCATCCCATTAAAACAGGACAGTGTATATAAAGAAATCCCCACCATGATCTAATCTCTAACCAACAAGGCAGCATCAATAGGCAAAATAAGTAAAACACAAATATGCTTGTGTAAATATAATACAAAACAAACAATAGCCTAAAAATGAATGTACTCAGTGACTTGGCAGAAGCCAGAGCAACAAGAGAATGAACCATTAAGGGCACGACAAGAGAGATCATAGACAAACATCAAACGCCACCCCAATGGGCTTTGGGTAGGCGTCATCATAGGGTCCACAGCCTGTCCGGTAATCGTACAATTAAAGAGGAAAGCATAGTGGCGAACTGTAAAAGGGTCCACCACCAAGAATGCAGTACGTTGCAAAATGACAGGGTCATAACCTCTTTTGATAAACTTTTTAACAAGTTTAACAAAGATAGTATGAAAGTGATCATGACCAAGAATCTTACGAAGTTTATAAATCACATCACCAAAGAAGTCAGGTTGTGATAGTCCTTGTCGTAGAAGAGTCCTTAAATTACTTTTATATTTGGAAAAATGATCAGGGTTAAGATAATAAAATTTTGCAAAGGTTTTACGAAGTTTATGGTAACGGTAACCCTGATTGAGTAGCTTTTTTAGTTATACAAAGATTACGAATATTACAGTCCTCATCTCGAGTACAAGCTCTTGAAAAACGAATAAGTTGAGACACATACACCCCATAAGAAGTTCTAGGTAACGGTTATCCTACTACATTTTTGTAGATAATTCATAACAGAAACATCGATGATATTAAGTGTTCAAACAGAAACAAGTTATTTAAAGAATCGGGAATTGTTTTTGTTATATAAGATGCGTCATTATACAGTTGGTGTGAGAGGAAAACAGAAAACCGACTTGGCTATTTGAGAGCATTACGCACCTTTTCACAAGCGACGCCAACGTGAAATGCCAATTTAGCAAACTCGTGTAATATAACACCAGGAAAATGAAAACAAGATGGCATTTCATTTATAATCACCTACTGTTTAAAACATGAGTAATCTTGAAAGTAGTATGTACGCCACGCCTTCAGTGCGCATGCGCAGACACATAAACTGAGAAATGGTACACATCATCACGGGCTCAGCAGATGAGATATAGTTTTACCTGAATGACAATGTTGCTCCTTATTGTAATAAGCAACATATAGATTATGTTAGATTCATAACATTTAAATGTATGCTTCAATATATGCCAGGTTTTGGCACGATTCACTTCCGGTTCCGGTTTCTATGAAGAATGACGTCTTTAAAATAACTCTCTCGAAATCAAATCGTCGACTAGATCAACGCAGTATCCGATCATCTTACCTCTAAAGCATCTATAATATATTCAGCATCGATCAACAAAGATTCAGGATTTCATCTACCCGTTCATGTTTGTCAAAATAGCGAACTGTTGTTGTTTTTATAACTTTTGTTCGGGTATGTCGACTATTTTTAATAGTGGATGACTGTTTACTTGTTTCTCTTCTAATGAATTCATTACATCTATTTTATCAATGGTAAGATTGTGCTAGTCACGTAGTAGGTATTTAATGAACTAATTTTAAAAAAAAGAAGACATTTTCATAATTTAAATCGGAAGCGGGAGACAATTACCAGAACATGTACAATACTATCAAAAAGGGCCTACGAAAGTAGATGTCGAATTTGTACTCTAACTGTATACTGTAGTACAGTGGCGTACCACCAGACTGGGAAAACATTTCCAAAGGGCCCAAGAAACCAAATAGCTCATACAAGTTTAACACAAAAACTTGCCAAGTATCTGCGTAAAATTGGGACTGTTATAACATGTTATTCTGATTATATTATTAATACAAGCTATATCGGATTTATATCAAATAAAAACAGTTGTAAAGATGGAACAGGAAGTGTGGCATTCACAGAACGCAGGCATCCAATACACACACATTTATACGACAATCACATGGGAATATATTTATTGAATTGGAACATGGATTCTATTCTATTATATTCTATACAATATTCTCTATTCTATTTTATTATATTCTAATCTATCCTATACTATACTATCATGTGAGTCATGACCAACATAAAGGTGTTGACAATATTGGTTCACCTCTATCCTTGTATTTGATGTTTGTTTCGATGTGTGTTTTTGGCTGATTGTGGTCTTTGAATGTTACACATCCGGTTTGAGCTTTATATCTACTTTTATATCTGTCGGGCTCCATTGTGAACTTTGTAATTCAATTTCTTTTATTTTATTGCGAGTTTAGCCACCGGCTCATAACACAATGCATTTTATATACAAACAAACACATATGTAACTTTATATACCAGCTTCAATGACAATGACTGTATTTCAATATATCGTTCTTGTTTATAATCAGAGTTGAATAAACAGTAGATCATTTGTAACGTTTGGCTGCCTCTTCCATTAGCTGTCAATGGATTAATGATTGGCTAAAGTCATTCCAAACATAGGTAGCTGCTCGACAAAATAGATTATGTAGAGTGCTGTTTTAAATCAATATGATAATCTCAAAGACGTGATTAAATATCACAGACGTGATGAGAATTCCATCTTCCAATTTTATCTTAACGCTAAAGGACCAAGCGTTCGTGTCATGTTCTTTAAAGAAAATCATGTTTTTTATGATTTCTCGATCTATCCATCCATTTTATCAGAAAATACCATATTCTCCAGATTTCTTTTATATTTATCACTTCACTAGCCTTTTTTTTCTATTTTTCTATTTACTGTTCCTTTAATTTTTCAAACGACTTCTTTATGTCAAGTAAGGTGGCACAAGTAGATCTACATGTTTCAGTCGTCTTGATTCTATATAATATAATCACTGATTTTATATTTACAATTGTATTGATGTTTTTTCCTAAATCCGTTTAGATTATTTCATGAGTTTCATTTTCCTCTGATCATTTTAGAACTATGAGAAAATGCTCCTATAAAAAACACAGCACAAAAGATATATAAACATACTTACTATTAGATTCATGCCTTTCATTTATTTCAAAACATTGTATCGTATATAAAAGACTAATACGTTGGTTTCCTCTTGCATCGCATCAAGATTTTCAACCTTTCGTAGATTGCATATTTCTTGAGACATTTTAAATTGAAATACAAACTGAAAATAGACATTGCAGAAAATCCAAAGCTGCATTTCCTCTTACTATCACTAGTAGTATATCGTGAAATCCATTCGCATGTTCAGAATAAGCTTTAACAATTGCATGTTTGACTTCGATTACGATTGCCTTACTCTATGTATGATCATTCTTTCACTTTAATAAATACATCATCATCATTTCCTGTATATTACATTGATCATCACTTTCACTTTATTCAACAATTTCTTAAGTTCTGCCTTCCACTTGTTTAAACTTTACTTTTCTCATCTCTTTTTTTAGTGTCTTTTTACGATTTTATCATTTCAATTTTTTCACCTAATACAACCAATCGTTATTATTCCACACAGAAAGTAATAAATAATGTTTCATTTTTAGTGATGTATTGCACAAACAATATTTGCGAGATTAGATTGCCCTATTCATTAACAAAACAAAAAGACGCATCTCTGCGTATGACTATAAATGACAATAAATAAACCATGTTGTTGTAATTGCATACATTATTTAATTAGGATTTCGTATTTTATCAATGGCACATATGCATTAAACTAAATTGGACATACTGAATTGTGAGACGCCATGTTATCCGAATATGTACCAGTGTGACTATCAATCTTTTCCTTAGATATTATACTTTCGAGCCGCAATTTGAGCACTGTATAGACAAACAATGATTTACTAGTTCCTTTAAATAATAACACATTAACGTTCACACCCTCCTCAGTCTTTCATAACATCTCCTAAATCTGAACTGTGCTTTATCATTTTGATTTCAAAAAAGTAGATATAAAAGTGGAACAGGAAATGCATACAGCAAGGACCACAGTCAACTAAAAACACACAGAGAAACATACAACAAGGACCACAGTCAACTAAAACACACACAGAAGCATACAACAAGGACCACAGTCAACTAAAATCACAGAAACATACAACAAGAACAACAGTCAACTAAAACACACACAGAAACATACAACAAGGACCACAGTCAACTAAAAACACACACAGAAACATACAACAAGGACCACAGTCAACTATTAACACACACAGAAACATACAACAAGGACCACAGTCAACTAAAAACACACACAGAAACATACAACAAGGACCACAGTCAACTAAAAACACACACAGAAACATACAACAAGGACCACAGTCAACTAAAAACACACACAGAAACATACAACAAGGACCACAGTCAACTAAAAACACACACAGAAACATACAACAAGGACCACAGTCAACTAAAAACACAAACAGAAACATACAACAAGGACCACAGTCAACTAAAACACACACAGAAACATACAACAAGGACCACAGTCAACTAAAACACACACAGAAACATACAACAAGGACCACAGTCAACTAAAACACACACAGAAACATACAACAAGGACCACAGTCAACTAAAACACACACAGAAACATACAACAAGGACCACAGTCAACTAAAACACACACAGAAACATACAACAATTACAAAGATGAATAAATAGAGGACCTTACATGAGTGACTGTGTATTATTGGGAAGGCACCAACGGACAAACACATAAGAAAATATTATCATTTATTAAATTGTATGGCAAATATTGGGCGTGGCTCCAAATAGCGGGCTGCCGGCAACACTTACATATTAAATGGCAGGTTTATATATGTATAACAAAAGAGGGCATGGCCCATAAGCCTGATACCCTTAAAGAAGCCCCAACTAGGCTTAAACAAGAGATGAAGCCCCAAAAGGCTCAACAAAAGCGGGTATGACCCAACAGCCGTATACCTTAGTGAAGTCTCAAAGGGCTTTAATAAATTGTTTATTCAAAACTCTAATGCTAATGTAAAATGTTTCTTCATTTAATCACTTGAACGTTATTTCTTTTGTAATGTTTACAATAATGTGCACGACCGAACTAGGCATGATGCACCGACAATAAGCCCCAAAAGGCTTTAATTTCCATGCTGTAATCCCGACCCTGGGGAACAGTGGTCAGTATTACATTGAAATTTACTAATTATAACATTGCTAATTGTCATTAAATTTGATTTCACTGAATTGAAGGATTCGCTGACGGTCATATGGCAGCGATCAAAATGAATTTTGATAATGCCACAGAGCAGCAATCAAAATGAAATTTTGATGCTGCCACCGCCAAAAGAAAATGATTTTGGCAAAAGCGAATCCCTCACTGCCAAAGAAAAGAGGATATATCATTGTATGAATATGTAACTCGCATACAGTACTGTATATTATAAAAAATATATATCATAACGTGAGCCGCGCCCTACCATAATTGAAAACTAATGTGCTTTATATAACTTGCAATGGAACATTTCTTGGCGCCATTAAGTAACAACTGGTGTATCGCTTGTAATGAAGTGCAACAACTTTGCAAGCGCTAGTCTGACTGTGCAAAAAAACTGCAAAACTGAGTTAAATGAACCAAAGTTAGAGTGGGTTGGACTGACTTCAATCATGCACTGCTTTGCTTGCAAATAATCCTAGTATATAGCACCATAGCTGTGCAATCAAAACTGTACACCCAATGCATCGGACTCTAGGTTCAAACTCCTATGTCTGCTAGGAGCCGCTAAACCTGCTCAAGGTCGTAAACGGCATCATGAGAATAAATTATGGCGAAATACCGTATAACAACAGGGTATTAGGATAGAACAAACAGAAATAAGAAGTCAACTAGATAAAAGTGAGAAAAATCAGTTTTATACTCAAATGAAAAAGTACCTGACCTCATTTGTGCTTCAGCAGGATAAAAGGAAGTAGATAGACAGCGCATGCGCAATTAAACGAAAATACCATAGCAGATCTAGCTTACGAAACATTTGGTCCCTCCCAATGACTATGGCTATAACTAGTAATAGCCCTAATTATTGATTTTAATAAACGAGTTGGATAAAATGATAGGATACGAGGCCGAGTATCCTATCTTTGTATCCAACGAGTTTATTAAAGTCAATAACACACAGTCACGAATGCAAGATTCTGTTTATCACATAACCCACCTACGACGTGATAGTTTCACTTTAATGTTGTCAATTTTCGTTATATACGGCGGCAATTTGTAAGGCAAATCATGACGTCGTTTGTTGCTTACACGACGTCGCTACGTTACGCGGTTGTAAATGCGTTCGCCTTACAAATAATGCGACACCCTAAACAAAATTTAACGTTACTAACGTTCATTTTATGAAGTAAGATTTCAAATAATAATAAATAATTAAGGTGTCTGAACGTACCGTATGATATACCATGAAAACAAACGGTATTAACAGTTTTAACGTATACAAACACAGTGATTCGGTCCTCATTTGCGTCTGTAATACACTAGTGTATTACGAGAAAGAAGTCATGGCTTTACTGCACTCCCAGACGCCAAGTTATGTGATAAAAGGCAAGATATGACATCACCAACATGAAGGAGTTGACCCATATATGAATATAAAAAAATAAAAGCATAGAAAGCCACAAGCAAGTACTCGGTGACTTGGCAGAAGCCAGAGCAGCAAGAGAATAAACCATTAGAGGAATAACAAGACAATAGTTAAGTCAAGCATTAAACACTACCGTCCTTTGTCGATTTAGTTAGACGTCATCACAGGGTCTGATGTGTTATCGTGACAATGTAAGCATGAAATGTTCAAAGTGATCTCCATTGATCTGCAACTATTAATATAATATTGACAGCCATTAATTATCTTCCTTTGTGCGCGAATGATAACAGTTATTCAACCCGTCAATGTGAAGCCCGAAAACACTACATGCAATATATCAGAGGTATAAATGATTCACGTAAAGCAAATCGTTAAACCACGACATTAAGGCATGTTTTCTTAATTGGGAGCAAGTTTGTGTACGAGTTATAAAAAATGGCAAACTAGACATATATTTTAAGGATGAATTGGATATCAGTAATGTATATTTGTAAATAAAAATAATGAGATAGCTGCAAGTGCTTTATGGAAAACACCATAATAGCGACAATCTCCTAAGTGTAATAAAGATGTGAAGGACACGTAAAATGTATTTTAGACAAATATACAAATGAAATATCTATTAAATTATCAAAAGAAAGAGCGAAATAATAAAACAAAAACAATCCCCGTACGGTAATAATGATGTGGGATCAAGTGCGTTTTAAGAAATGAACTGGTTAAAATGTGTCTAAAAATGTGATAGTTATCTCAATTCAATTCAATTCCAGCGCTTGTAATCTTCCTTTAGCTTTATAACAGGTTGTTACATCAAGCCAAAAAGTGCAATATACATAAAAAACTAAATGTATAAAAAAAAATAACATCAAACTATCGTTTTTGTAATAATTGTCATTATATGTTAGCTGAATGTGAAACATTTATTTTGTTGTAAATAATTTAAATTTAAATAGCGATAAACAATGTAATCATTTTAAAAATAAGTTTTAATTCAATTCAATTCAATTCAAAATGTTTATTCGAAGATTTACATATGTAAACAGCAATGGATATATAGAAATACATCATATTTAACAATCATTATGGCGAGTAAGTGACAGAACAGATAAAGAGATAATTCATGATAGTGTGTGATAATATAAAGTTATACAAGTACTTTCATATTTATGACATAAAAAAGGGTAAATATATTAAAAAATATATATTACTACCAACTAAGTTAACACTCAGTTGTATATTATCTAAATTTGAGCACCGTTATATAGTGCCTATATAGTGGGAGAACAACTTTCAGATTAAGATTATCCCTTGAAATAGGTACATTTATCGTGCGTTATTTTTACATTATGATTTATAGATTTTGTTGTAAATAGACGTCGAACAACAAGGATATGATATTTTCTATAGCATCGTTTACAATATATGTACTGACCATGCGAACACATACAAATAACTCCTACAATATTCATTTGAATTACATCAAATCGTAAACTATAAATAAATCATACATCTTTACAATATTCATTTGGGTAATGAATTACAATTCTCTGCAATAGACAATATGAGGGCGGCTGCATGTGAATAATTGGTTTATGGTGATTGTATCACAACAGGACACAAACAAAAGGTAATTAGCTAAAAGTATTTTTTGTTTAAATAGAACAACTTATTCAAGAATCATTTGTTTCTATGCGTGCTTTTGGTTAACTGTAGTGCTTGAATGCTACATTTCCTGTTCGGCGTTTATATCTACTTCTTTGTAAATGCTTGTATTACGTGGTCCCGTCTTAATTCCATTAAGCGATGGGAATGCGTCTATTCGAATGATTTTATAAAGGATATTTATTTCAACAATAAAACACTTTTAAAAATAGTTTTTACTGGAAAATGCGATAACCCGTTTAAACTTACCTATTAAATGTTTTATATTTACAATATGCACACTGTTTAAATTGTTTAAGCCAAAATTAATGTTTTATTTCATACTCCAGCCAACCCCATTTTCGTTTCTTGGAAAAGGGGTTGGATGGGGTATGAAACTTAATACTCGGACCACGTAATGTATTTCATAATAGAAGTAGTATTTTTAAATGTTATGAAGGAGGAAGACCGCAGTAGAGTTTTAAGCAGTGTATATTTATACATATTCTTGTACAGAATATAGAGGATACATGTTGTTTTGGAGTGAATAACAGATTTTATTTCATAGAAAAGTGTGAAAACTTTATATTTTCACGAATGCGAAACATGAGTGAAAATAATGAAGTTTGATCACTTCGAGATGAAATAAAATCTGTTATTCACGACAAAACAACAAATTTCCTTTTTACTTTATGCTTTATAATCAAAGTTAACTTCAGTATGCAGAAAAATAAATAAAAATGTTGACGACGTCATTGGCTGAAGTATGATAAAATTGCTGTTTTTTAATTCCCCATAACTTCTAAACTATTTAACCGATTTCAAAAATCTATGACTCATTTTCTTAGCTAGGTTATTTCCAATCCAATGATATACTTTTTATAGCAACTTTCAACTTTGAACTTTCATAATGAGAACTATCATTGTTGTCTTTTATTCCTTTTCGGGAGAGTTGATGTCGGTAGCATTCTATTTCTTCCTAAACACTTTCAAAAATAATGCAATACTGCTCATCAAAGATATAATTACAGAGAGCATTATGACTTCCCTTATACACTGCCAAAAATATTACATGTGGCTTTAAAGTAGAATACTGCTTAAGCCGATGCTTGGGGCGTGAGAATTGCTACATCTTATATTAGTTCTCGGGAGTCTGCTAATTTTCTCCATTGTTTGTGTTTGTTGGCTCCTATGGATCCACTTCTTATTATTTATCTATTTTGAACGGTGTCATTAGTTTGCAAACATAGCTAACATAAATACTATTTACAGCCACTAATTACTCAGGTGGAAGTGCCGTACCCGTACGGATGCAGTGAGCGCGTTAGGTATGGACTGACCAAATCACCAAATCACCAATCCTGCTGCATTTGTGGGGCACTAACACTTTGGGATTGTTATATTAATTATGTTCGAAATGTTTTGCAATACTTTGTAATATTATCACTTATCATCTTCTCCATTATTTGTATTAATTAGGAATACTCCGATAACAAATTAGTATTAGTATTACTTACTGGTCCTTTGGGATCTTCAACCCCAATCTGTGTGTATTTACAGTCGAATATTATACCTCATTTGCATACTCCACTCTTTGTTTAATGTGACGTCATCCGGTCCATAAAGTGGCGCCCGGTCCGATAGCTATAATAACGGACGCGTGAAAAAAACGACGTCAAAATAAATCATAAAACGTATTGATTTAATTTGTTGGTCAGATTCGGTATAATATAACAAATAATGTATGGTGCTGAGTCCATATGAAGTTTATGGACTGGGAAGTCAGACCTAGAACGTTATATGGACCTCAGCTTCGCTTCGGTCCATACAACATTGTAGGTCTGACTGCCCAGTCCATAAACTTGCATATGGACCTCAACACCATACATTATCTGTTAAATAACGCTTACGAAGATGCTTCTGAGCATTTGAGGTGTTAAACCTATATCACATCCCCTTTTTAGTATGTATAAAATATGTTGTTGGAATAACAACGCTAGAAGTAATAGTTTCAAACTGTTAAAAAATGCAACGAAATTCAAATTCAAAATATCATTTTTATGTCATTATTTGCTTCACCTATTTTCCAAAACTAAGGCATTTTTTACCATTAGAAATGTCTGTAATCTTAAAAAACATTCACAGAAACAAACAATATTATTACAACGCTTTGCACACATTAACTGAACCAAGGATTTGTCCATAAAATTGTATGGACAAATCCTTGACGGAACACAGCCATCCAAACTACGCATCCATTTGACCGACAACGTAATGCTTCCTCGTACCAGCAAGTATGAAGAGTGCAAATAAATAAAGGAAATAGAAAACAAACCGCAACCGGTTGGTCAATCTAACAATACTTCATATAGTCAAGAACACTTCCTTAGAAATTCACGAAGTCTTCCCTGATTGGAGATAAGCGCGATTCATACGAATGTTCGACTTCTCAAATTACAATAATAGCATTAGTCACTCCAGTAACCATCATACGTTGTATTCGGTCTTATTTCACTTCGTTACTCTGCCAACGAGTAAATGGATTGCTACAAAATCAGTCCCAACAAAGAAAGCAAACCGGATTATCTTCCAGAACTCAGCTAAGTGAGATATGTCTGATACAGTCTTGTTGTCGTTTTATTTCATGGAATTCGGTTTATTTACGTAATTTCAATGGGTGGTATTAACGGGGCGGTGGGAGATAAATAAGTGGCATACGAAAGTATAGACTGCCACACAGCGTTTAAATATAAACGACTGTAGAAGTCCGCCATTATGTTGACCTGTTTGTTTTATAGGCGTAGCCATTTTCACAGTTTATATATATCCCGCCACCTCACTTCCTTTATGTAAGTGACTCGCGTCTGCATTATGTAAACAAAATTGAGTGAAATCCCAATATAGAACGTCGATCAGAAGCTTGACTGCGATCATGGTTCGAATGCGCTTTATTTAGCCGTAATCAGTGTTTCACTGTCGCTTGTATGAGTGAACCGGTATATGCGCAGTATAACAGTCTAACGAAAGTATTGAACGACTGTTAAGCTAATTATAAGCTAATTACATTACTGCACTCAATTTATACTCACTTTGTTTTGGCATAAAATGCCACCATCAGTGTGTGTTACTTGCATGTTAATTGAAACATCTTTCACTCATTTATCTGGTTAAATTTAAAATAGGCTAATGGCAATTCAATTATCTGATTAACTTTTAAAGCATTTTAATGAAACTTTTGCCAGTTTCTCAAGGCAGTGTGAACATACATGTATAAGGATGATAATTACTAATGAGGTGTAACCAGCTAGTATTATGTTGAGAAAATAAGAAAATAGAAATAAAGAATAAAGGAAAAGTAGAAGTGGAAGAAAGAATAATGCAACACACGTGACATTGCTCGGGTTGATCAGAACAATGAACGATGACTATATCTTATAACGTTTTAAACAGAATTAAAAATCAAACCATTTTCTTGTGTAGTAAGATCGAACCTTCCCAACAATAATTTATTTGAGCTTAAAGGATGAAAAGAACGTGTTGACTGGAAGAGTTCGAGCCATTCAACATTAAATTGCTTACATTCAAAGAAAAAAATATTTGCATCTTCATTATTGTGACCTCAACTGCAATGAGGCGATTCGCGTAATTGATTTTGAAAATGATCATTATTGAGATTACTACGAGGATTTCTTATCCTAGCATACATAACAGCTGAAGAACGTACATGTATACCTGATAAGTGAAAACTACGAACATTTGAACTAATCAAGATTGGTCGCATTAGCAGACCTTTGAATATGTTTAATGACCCTGAATTTCTAATATCTAAAGTAAATCGTTCCAGAGTTTCATAGCTGATGGAATAAATGAATTCATACAAATAGATGTTCTAACTGAAGTCTGCGAGAAATTGTTTGCCTTCTTGAGGGGATATGGAGTCTCTTCCGCTACGGTTCATGGCAGTAAATTTGCCAGGTATTCAGGCACTGTTCCGTTTTTCATTTTAAATACATCAGATTTTTTTTTTAACTTACGCCGTTCTGATAACGTTAGCCACCCTATTTCATTTAATAAATTAACATTAGATACCGAACGTGTAAGACAGGTCACAATACGCGCAGTTTCATATTGTATTTTTCAAGATTATTTGTTTCATATTCGCTGCAGCCACCCCAAACAGTAGCAGCATATTCTATGTTTGGTCACATATCATGTATTGACATTGACCAATGAATGAATGAATGAATGGTGTTTTACGGCACGTCGACACATAAATAGGTCATATTGTGCGCAAAAATTTATGAAAATGAAGTATTAATTAAAAATTAATATAAATATATAAAGATAAAACTATTAAAAAATCAGGGATGATCAGGTGTAATATAAACTATGCATGTAAATCAACAAATGCCCGTCAACGGGTATATAAACAAGTAAATATATATAAGAACACATTAAAATGATTTATATAGTCTGATCTCTTTCAGGAAATCTAAAACAAGACTAAAATCTACAGTATCAAATAACTCTTTCATAGTATTAACATTGTAGTACATTTGACGCATAGGATCAAAGTCTACAAATGACGATCAGTTGTTAAGTGAACTGTTGTTATAGATAAGCCATGTTACAGACATGAAACAATCTGAGAATTCGACTTTGGTCAATGATGCGATATAGTGTGCTATTCCTGGTAATTTGATTAATTCTCTAATCGTAGTGTGCTATTCCTGGTGATTTTATTAATTCTCTAATCGTTAAATACGTTTTCTTAACTTATGAAGAATGCTCGTTCAGTTGCACCTGTTTCTTCCGACCGTTCCAAATTGGTACCTATATTGTAAACCCGTTATTGTTGCGGTGTCGCATACTTTGCTTCTAATTCCCCCTTGTAATTGTTGTTTGTTTTGAATGCGTGTTCTTAATTTTGTTTGTTTTTTGTTGTTTTTTTGTAGTTGTTGTAGTTGTTATTGTTGTTTACTGTGTTTTTGTAAGTGCTAAATTTCCTGTTAAAGTAGTATACCTCCTTTAACTATAAATGCAAACTATAAATACGTTAAACACAATTCCTGGCATCTCATTGGTTGAGTGCGGTCACGTGGTGACCCTCTATTTTTCTTTAGTGGGTCAGTAGATTTCATAGAGGGTCACTAAAACAATATGGACTACAATTCCGATTTCAAAGTCTAAATCATTTGCAAATAGATTTTTAAGGCGTTAGTAACAAACATAACAAGTAAATTAATAATATTTTTAAGCTGTACCGTTTGTGACGTCAACGTCATGACGTCAAATTGCGCGAAAGTCTCAATGACGTTGACACTCTATTAAAATGGGTTAAATATCGTTGTTTGCCTGAAAAAAGGTTCTCGATGCAATAAATCAGTTATTGTGTTTGTTACTGACCCCCTACATAAATATATGGGGTCTGTCAGATATATAGGGGGACTCGGTTATTGCCTCGCTCCCTATAAATCTTACTGACCCCACATATTTCTGTAGGGGTTCAGTAACAAACCCAATAACAATTATTATTGTATACTTTCATATTGTCCCGTTTAGTTTGCATTGAGCTAAGTGTGCAATATTCTACGATATTGCACGCATTGATATTGCACGGGAACTTTTTCTCGTGCTTAAAGTTCTCGTGCTTGCTAAGAGCCGCGAAATAGAAATAAGGAACTACTTTCAAATAAAATAAAGGAATCCTTTTTATAGTGTCAACAACAAAATACGTGTTTTTATTGTTCCACCTTTTATGGCAGAAATTGATAAAATAATTGAAATGGTCACTCACCCACTGTTTTTAACGTTATCGAATGGTAAACAAACTTTAAAAAATCGCTTGTTGTTTTCAATGACGTCATCCGACGTCGACGTCGTTTTCGCGCAAAATAATCATCCACACAAAATGAAACTGAATGACAAGACAGGGATTCCATCAAAAGCTATAAAAATAACACAAATACAATGAAAAGTAATAGTCATACAATTAACATTGATCGAAAACAATATGAAAGTATACAATAAAAAGGTTATTGAATTTGTATGGCTAAATATTACTTGGAACTCGTTGTTTTGGCGCAGGACTACTCGCAAGCTCGTCGTCCTTTGCCAAAACAACTCGTTCCAAGTAATATTTAGCCATACAAATTCAATAACCTATAATATTGGAGTTACACTGTATTGACTGTGAACTAGTTTTAGGAGTGACGTATATTTTGTCACTAGCTGATAACTGGTAATCACGGTAATGTTGCTTTTGTGGTCAGCTTGTGAACAAAGCAACTTTTCAATAACATACTATCGATGGAATATATAGAGGATCTTACATGAGTGCATGTATAATATTGAATTTATTAAACGAGTTGGATACAATTAAATGATGTAAGTCTGTGTCGAGCATCGTATCAATTGTATCCAACGAGTTTAATAAATTCTATATTAAATAGGCAAGAATGTGAGATTCTATTTGTCACATAACTAAAAAAAGCCACATAAGCAACATTTATTACTGTAACGGGCTATATATATAATGTTGTCGTATGATGACGTCGTATGTTTGTATGATGGCGTCATATGTTGACTCGGTCTTCATTGTACAACGCCGAACAACGGAACTACCTCGTCGATTTCCGTAGTCGTTTAAATACCGGAGACAATTCTGACTTACTCCGAGCTGAAAGGAAAATACCTCACGATGATATGATATTAATACGATAAATATAATGGTTTTATTAAACTGCCACACCGCAAGTTTCGTGATAATAGTATTTTCAATACAATGTGTAGCAGAACGTTTCTGTCCTAAACCGTTTCGGCCTTTATCTGCACCATTGTCACATGAGTGCGACTACGAAGGACATCACCATTGTCGTATCATTGCGTCATGACACTATTATTATTGTTATCATTATTATTAGCAGCAACAGCCGCCACTGCAAAGATGTATCATTATCATTACCACAGGCAGCAGTAGCACTGTAATAGCACTGTTGGAATTGAAATCCATGGAGCTAGGAACTGTTTCCTTCAGCAAATTGCCGCCGAAAGAGTAAACAACCTTCGTGGTATGAGATCTCCTTCTTTACACACGTATACCCTGATCAAGAAGGTAGTTGATCAATTGTAGCGGAATATTATTCATATTTTTATGTTGAATGTATCTTCATCGTTAGAGCCTTGCTTTTGTGTGCTACAGTATATTCAGTGAATGGGAATTGTGTAGCATTTGGTACAACGGAAGAAGTGCGTTAGGTGGTCACATTGCATTATTATTATTAGTAGTAGTAGTAGTAGTAGTAGCAGTAGTAGTATTGGTATTATTATTATTATTATTATTATTATATTTTCTAGTAATAGGAAATTAGTTTTGTGTTATTATACATTCTGGTCAAATTCGGTCGAGGTTATGCGATGGTGTGATTAACAACTCTGAAGAGTTCGACTTTGAACAAAATCGATTCCCGTTGTCCTTGCTTACTTCAAAATAACCAACCAAATACCTAATAACTTATAATAAGAAAATATTGTTTGATTTTCACCAATTTGATTATAGAATTATTTGAAACCGACCAAGGACGCATTTGGTAATACGCATAACCAAAGCATGCATTGCAGAATTATTGCCTTTTATTATGTTATTTCCCCAATATTATCTTGGATTTTTAGCTTGTTTAAACTGTTTGGATTGTGACGAGGCTTACTGGTTCTTTGGGATCAACGATCCCAATGCATATTGCTTTGAAGTAGAATATCGCTTAAGCCTGTGATAGGGAGCGTGAAAGGTGTTGCTTCTTACATTAACTCTCATGAACAGACTCAATAAAACAGTGACCGCTTATTCATTTTCTTGGTTGTGTCTGTTGCTTCCAAAGGATCTCCCTCATCAGTGTTTAGCATTGATATGAAGATTTGTCCCTGTAAGATTGTACCATGTTTAGTTGTTTGCGTATGTATTAACAATAGAATGTGTGTCACATCCCAAATCACGTGTCATGCCATGTGTATGTCCATCCTACCCATTATGTAGCGTAAAACATTTTGGACAAAAAAAAGAAAGGCATTTTATTTTGTGCATTTAGCCCCATGTTTTCTCGTTTAGCGCAAAGCATTTTGTTAGAAATTGGGACCATACGCCGCTGTCCATGGAATGGTATGAAAATACCACATTGAAGGTTCCATGTTCACTGTCATAAGCATACCATCTTCGGGATGGCTCAACATTTCATGCTAATGACATTTTTTGAATATTTTGTTCTGCTCAGCCCGGAGCTAGATGGCATGAGCGGTATCTATTAGCATTTTTCACTACCGTTTATGAACCGAGATTGCAATATTTTTTATATTTATCCTGTTAAGCGATTTCCAAATTTCCCCTTTCATACTCTTTTCAACAGCCATGAAATAAACAAACTATTTTCTGATACCGCATTACAATTAATCTTTTGTTAATTTGCATCGGACTGACAGGACAGATGCGTCATTTTCTCTATCGCAATATGAACATTTTTAGCTGGCAGAGCGTCCTCGAAATGTCCCCTTGGTCTTCTTGTTAGAGGGCTGGCGTGGCGCAGTCGGTATCGCGGCGGATTTGTAACCGGAGGACCTGGGTTCAATCCTCCGTGGTGCCACTCAGTTCCGTCGGTGTGTTCTTGGGCAAGACACTTTACCTTAGCCTCGTCCGTCGGATGGGGACGTAAACCGGACGTAAACCGGGCGGTCCCGTGTATCGGTCTATCCTCCGAGCACGTTAAAGAACCATAGGAATCTATTCGTTAATAAGAGTAGGGCAGGTTCCCGGATTCCTATGTATCCTTCCCCTCTCTCTGGGGCGGCTCTAAATAACCTATACTGTGTTGATGAGCCGTTAAACAACATTCAATTCAATTCTTGTTAGAGACGAGAGAGTACTCATGTCCTATGTGGACTCTTGCTTGGTGACAGGGGAATTACATTATGTATGGTAACAAGCGATGAATCATATGTCGGAAATGCGGGACCTGCAGCGACGTTGATATAATTATCTCTTGGAACTTGGCAGTTACAACACCGGTGACAGAAACGTCTGTTGGAACTATGGCAACTATAGCACCGATGATCTAGAAATGGTGATAGAATCGTCCGTTTGAACTGTGGCACCTTAAATACCGATGATACTTGTAGAATCGTTCGTTGGAAATCGTTCGTTGGAACTTCGGCACCTATAACACTGGTGATGGTTTTTCAGAAGACAATCAAGTTATGTGATTAACAATCAGGATTATAAGAATCTTTCATGGGTATCCGGTGAAGATAGGGAATTTCAACCCGAGGTATACGTGTTTTTATCAGAACCGAGTCTCTGCCGAGGTTCCGATAAAAACATTTATACCAATGGTTGGAATTCCCTATCTGAACCGAATACCCATGATATATTCTTTTTCTTGCATATCAGAGACATGTTGTGCGTTGACGCCGCGAGGTACTAACGTTTTGCATGTTTTCCGGCATACCTGATGTTGGCACGCGTGAATTTTATCTCGACTCTAGGGTGAGATGGAAATATCTAGCCCCGGTAAAATGACGGATATCCTTGTCCGGTATGCAAGAAATCCATTTCCACACACCCACAGAGAACTCCTAAGTACAGTTTCATTTCCATGGATAACCGTAGAACATTCAATGACACTCAAAGCAACTGATTAATTGAGATTGCGGGATATAATTCGCTGATCAAATTTCAATATTGCAATAGTCTGTGGTATTAATTGCTCTTTAGGATTTCATTTTGTGCCATTATTCTGTGATATTATATTAATTAAATAGAAACACTATAATAAATAGTATAATAAATATTTTCACATTCACGAAAGAGTGGTAATAAGATTATCACCATGGCTTCGAATAGAAAATTAATTTAATAACTTCCTTTCGCTTTTAACGTTGTTTTATCCTGCGCTCACATTAGTATTATTAATTGGCTTTTGAGCAGTTTTTGAAAAAGTTCAGTCGTTAGAAGGTTATTTTAAACGATTTTCAACGTCGGAAATGATTACGTTTTTTTAAAGCAACGTTACGTTCAAACAACACATTGAATTTGTTAGAAACACGATAAAGCTGTATATTTTCTTCGTTTGGTGCTGTGAGATGGACGTACAATGTAAGTTGTGAGAATGTGTTTGTATTATGTTCAATATCTCGAAAATGTGTGTATAAAATACATAACAATCCATGTCAGAAAAGAAATAAAATATTTCCAGCGGGTTTATATTGTGCGAGATAAAAACCTGGTGGTTGGGACTTGAAACACATCAAAGCAGCGGTCCTACGGCCCTTGGTATCGATGATCTTCAAGTCCCGCCCACCTGGTTTTTACCTGGGACTATATAAACCCGCTGGATTTTTTTTATTCATGATAACATCCGTGGCTGTGATGGTAAAGACAATGTGTTTGAAACCCATTTCGTGGTTCGAGTATTAACTTCCATACCCCATCCAACCCCTTCCAAGAAGCGAAAACGGGGGTGGCTGGGGCTGAAATAAAACCTTAATTTCGGCTTAAAAGTTAGCATATTGTAAAATGAAAACAATTAATAGGTAATTTTAAAAAGGTTATCACATTGTTTTCAGTAAAATTATCCGTTATATAATCCTGCTTATATAAGCTTTCCGATCTCTTAATGGAATTAAGGCGGGACCGCGTAATGCGTCTCGCCTCTCAACGCTGCTGGTTCGAATCCCACCGGGAGCTCGACTTGTAAGAGAGAAGGCGTCGATTCTTACAGATGTGGTAGATTTACAGTTTTGGTTCTACCTAATATGTGCTGAGCAAAACACAATTTAACCAGCCAACCAACCACACTCTGAATTGAAACAGAAATGGATTGCAGAGGTATGTACTTTATAATATTGATGATATTAAGTATTTCGATTTACACATTAAATGTGGTCATTCACAAGCAATCGCTGTATGAAGTCATTACCAACATCGTTATTGATATGTAATTGATGATCAGAAGCAATTCAATTGTCGTCTGCCATATATCCGTCAATAAATAAATGATTACTTATAATTAAAGTATAAAAAATACTTGCAAGTGTTTCTCTCGTCTGACAGGGACTTTAGATTGTATGAGAATTGTCGTGATATGTTGGAGTCTGTAAACGAGTTGTTTTCTCTTTGAGCATTTTAAATAATAAGACTTTCAAATGTGTTAAACCTAAAAAACAAAAGCAGGTTTAAGCAACATACTCGGGTTGTATTCGGTTTTATTCCGGTATGTTCGGGATGCCCAGTAGAAGTATTTCCCATGAAAAGCTCACGGACTAGAGGCAACAGAAAAGCAGACAATAAGTTCTAATGGCCCTGGCAACTTTTAATTTGAAAATGATGTTTTCCTTGACTAAAGATACATATTCAGTTTCATTGCATGGCTACGTATGACAATACACGCGTAAAATTAGTTATAGAAGTCGTACATGAAACTTAACATTCACAGAACATGCAGTCAAGCAAAAATACGCATAAAAAGCAACAGTTTCAATGAAAATTGGAAGCAATGTATGAGACACAACAAACAAGGAGTGACAATAGGCTTACCGCCTTGAGTGGTAAGTAACAAAAGGGCCGGTGGGGGATTTAACTTGGTTTTTGGGTGAACCATACCTACGTCTATAGTAGGTACAGAATATAAAACCATTAGAGCTCTCATACTTAATAGGATTATTACTATAGTACTTGTTTGATCCTGATCTGGCATTTACCTACTATATAAAACTAGCTTCCCACTTCAGTGAAAACAGCTGATCTTTGTTTAGTAAACAAACAAAACCGTTCTTATATGTCTTGTGACCCCACCTTATCTGGTGATTTTTCAAGTGGAAAATCTGACAATTACACTGCTGAATCAGCCGTACTTGATTTGAAGTTGCAGTAAATCATTAATATGTGGCTTTTTTACATTGATGTCAGTGGTGGTGGTTTGAAACCTGTATCGCAATGTAATAACAAGTTCTTTACGCGCAGAAAATAAATTGGTAGCAAGTTAATTTAACGATCTTTTTCTCGCAATTAGAGCTAATGATCCTTTCAAATAGTGTAGAAAATATAGCCTGAATGGATATAATGAACATGATTGTCTCGCTAGCTGTTTATTATTCAGTCTAGATCATCTGCGACGCTTACCCTTTTTAGACCGAAAATGATCAAGACTATTTATTACCCAAATGGCATACAGTATGGCCTTTGAAAACGTCTCTACTAAGCTCGTCTCTATGAATAACATAGGGAAAATTTTGAAGGAGACAATACTACTGCCTGATCTGATGATGGTACGACGACGACGATAACGATGACGACAACGATCGATGATGATGATTAAGATTAAGATGATGAGTAATGGTGTCATCACCTCTATTATCTCCCCTTCACGATCACGATACATTTCGAAAATGTAGCTTTCACAGAACACAGTCAACCAAAAACACACATTAAAACAAACGACAATTGCAATGTCAATAAATAGCAAGGCATGTGACATTACAAACACAAAGAGGTTGACAGTAGGACGTCTTACCCCTCTATTATCTCTCCCTGAAAGGTCACGGACCTAAAAGTCTTACCCCTCTATTATCTCTCCCTGAAAGGTCACGGACCTAAAAGTCTTACCCCTCTATTATCTCCCACTGAAAGCTCATGGATCTAGAGGCAAAAGGAAAACAGAAAATAAGTATTTCTTTTATTTATTTCCATTTTAGTTAATGTTTAATTTAAAAGAAGCAAACATTTGCAGTGTAAGAGGCAGATGATAACAGAAAATAAGTATTTCTTTTATTTCTTTCCATTTTAGGTAATTTTTAATTTAAAAGAAGCAAACATTTGAAGTGTAATAGGCAGATGATACAGGAACTCCCATGTTGATATAAGGTTTCAGTCAAATATCAGAAGTGTTAGACGGATGCTTATAACATGTTCATCTATGTCTGCAGATTTGCAGTTTGTTGCACGTGTTAGCAGACAAAATACATAAATAACACATAGATCTTAATGTAATCTGCAATTGTGCGTCATCAGACGCGAATATCTACCGATACAAACAAAATTTCTTAATTGGTGTGCGTCCCTTGTGTCAAGTTTAAAACTTTAAATGAATAATTGCTTATGATATGCATCTTCTATGATTTGGTCGAAAACTGCAAGAGTCGTACGTGATATATAAATAATCAATAAAGATGCCAGCTTGACTGAAAAGGTTGCACAACGCAAATGACTGCGAATGTATATGAGTTTTATATTTGTTTAAGCCAACTAGTGAGCTGGTATTACGGATAAATCAAATTAACGTTGATATATAATATAATTGATTTTCAAGGCTTTCCGCCTTTGTGACTTTGATATCATAACGAGTTTGTTATGAGGGTGTATCAAAACCCAGGTATTTTAATGTGGTATTCGGCTTTGGTTTCTTATTTAGTACCACAACGAGTTTGTTATGTAAGTGTATGAAAACCTAGGTATTTTATGTGGTATTCGGCTTTGGTTTCTAATTTATTACCACAACGATTTTGTTATGTGGGTGTATATGAAAACCCTGGGTCCGTATTCAAAAAGCTTCTGAGCACTATCTTCAGTCAAATGTTATCAATTTCTTTAACACCTTTTTCTATCGATTTAAGACGTTTTCTTAATATCGCTAACAAGGTTATGGATAAATAAAACCTAAAGCTAAATATTTACCTTAAACTATATGGTTTGTAGTGTCCATGAAAGGTTAATACGGAGAAAGATTTGAATATATGTAAAAATCTTAAATTTTGACTTAAGTAATATTTTCCACTTAAACCCCAGGCTACAGTATAAAAGAGAAAGCTCCGCCCACAAAATGCCAATCAATTCAAATTCAAATAGAACTCAGACTGTCTTCACTCATAACATATATTTCTATTTTTTTTTCTGAAAATACTGCATCATATTGTAAAAAGAATGTTCTCAGTGATCCATGAATTCATACTCTACTAATCAAACTATATGCTGTTTCTGAAGCTGCACTCAAAGCACTATAATTATATATTTTATATTCCAAATTTTCGAAATTTTCAACAGGAAAATGACAGTTAATTTGAAATTTCACCTTTGACCCTGGTCATGTGATGTAAACAGAGTAGCTACTGGGAAATGTAAACAGAAAGGGTCATGTCAGGGCACAGCATTGAGCCATCATTCTTATCAGATAAACATGCAGTGTACTCACCAGTCTCAGAAGTAAACAAAAATTCTGCACACTTCTTTTATCTATTTATTTCTGTAAGTTTTAGGTTTTCTTTCAAATAATATCCAAGTCTATCTTTTTTTTATAAGTAAAAAGTAAAACTATGTTTTTTTCATGAAAATATCTCCATAAAATTATTTTTGATATTTTTTGTCCATTTGGATTTTGATCAGGGTTGTCGAAATCATCATTGACATTATTATTATTTCCACTAAAGTATATATCTGAGATGACTGGATGTTATCTTCCTCAATCAATTCTACATTTATTTTGTTTTGTCCAACAATACATTCTTCAAAATCCCATTCATAATTCTGAAACAAATGTTTGATTGTATTGAACTGCAATTCAGTCAATTTCAGTGTAAAGCATTTCACAGTTTCCTCAGCCATTGTATGCACATATAACAGTTATCCACAAGTGTAATACAAATTGGGGGATCATATCTTGACCACTCACACTGACACAGTTAGTTCCAAAAGGGAACAGGCACTTTACACATGCTAATAATTACATTGGTAAAAGCAGTCAAAAAATCTATTTCTTATAAACCCCTTAAACACTCCTAGGAATAAAAGCCACACTAATTTTGCCAGTTCAGATATAATGACCTGTAACTAATCAAAGGGGTCAAAGAAGGTAATTAGTATGGGAGAATTCCAGCAGGGATGCTGAAGTTAGTGTTTATTGCTCCTTTATGATAAGATTTCATATTTATCAGACTTCCCAAGTCTACAACAGATGCAATTGTGTACATTGATACATTTGATGTGTTCAAGAATTGGATTTCTTCACATTATTTTGTAGTATTTTAGTACATATTTTGCCAATTACCGTCTTTTAAAAAAAGAAATCCAATATAGCGATATGTGTAAGCATGTACACTTGATATAACAGCAGAATGCGATACATGTAACATTATTGAATACCAGTATGAATCAAAAGGTTTAAAAGGTAACTGAATTACAAATTTAAATCAAATATCTCATTATTAATGACGATATCTGACATACTTTAAAAGATATCTTCTTAAATAATATTTTTCTACAAGTATATGAGATATCTGCTTTAATATATAAAATATCTGATATCTGCATATCTACTTTAGATATCTGTAACATTAAATAAACAGTAAAATAGCTTGCCATATAGTTTATGCTCACACATTATGAATACACATAAAACTATAAATTATACAATATTATAAAAACTGTGTTTTCATGTAATGAATGTATATCTACCATACTGCATCATCATCTCACAGGGATTAGGTGCAGGTAGATCAGAGAATCATTGATGAACAATAATATACAGTGTGTATGCATTCATCTCAAAACTGCATGGTCCACTACATAAGGGCTTGTTTACATTCTGGGGAACTGACCCTGATTTGACCTGACAGATCACATTTATTACCATTCCAGACACGCCTTCAATTTTATGTAGTTACTACATTGGACTGGGCTTTAAGTTGCTTTATGTATAGGGGCATATGCATACAAATTAGTATTAGCATTACCTACTAGTAATTTGCGATGATCAAGCTCAATCCGTGTGTCTTTAAAGTAGAATACCGCTTTAGCCGGCGCAAGGGGCATTAGAGGGTTTCACTCTATGTTATCGCTCATGGACAGACTCAACCAAACCGAGTCTGCTATTTTTCTCTCTTGTTTGTGTTAGTTTCTGCCAAGGGATCCCCTATCAGTATTTATTCAATCAATAAGCTGTAATCAAAATCTGAATGACGTCATTATATACAAGGACGATAAGTTGCCTTAAAATTGCATGATTTAATGTATCAATCTGTCCATGGCCGCAGTTCTGTCGATATAGACATTAAACTGAGTTATTACACACAAAGGAGTATAATAATGTAGACAATAAGTTATTTTTATAAATGGCAATGCTTATGCTATTGGATGGATAAGTTCCGAGTAATTACTTATAAAAAGGTATCTGCTAACACAACATGGAAAGTAGTATCTTCCAAAACCATATCGCAAATAGTATTTGCCAATGCCACGTAGAAAATTGTATCTGCCAATACCACATAGGAAATAGGATCGCCAATACCAAATAGGAAATTGTATCTGCCAATACCAAATAGGAGATATGATCTGCCAAAAGCAAATAGGGAATAGTATATGACAATACCACATAGGAAAAAGGATCGCCAATACCAAATAGGAAATTGTATCTGCCAATACCAAATAGGAGACATGATCTGCCAAAAGCGAATAGGAAATAGTATCTGCCAATACCACATAGGAAATAGGATCTGCCAATACCACATAGGAAATAGTATCTTCCAATACCACATCGGAAATAGTATCTGCCAATACCACATAGGAAATGGTATCTGCCAAATTGGGAATATATAGTATGTGCCAATACCAAATAGGAAATCGTATCTCCCAATATAACAAAGAAAATGTTATGTGCCAATACCACATAGAAAGTTGTATCTGCCAATACCACACTTGATACCTATTTTTTTTCCTCATTTGAGTATTTAGATACAATATATTAATTAGTAATGAATTGCGTTAATAACACTATTATAACTCTTTGGATAATATATAAAAAAATAGCATTATGCATCAAAAATATCATTAGTTTGCCAGATATATATTTCCGTTTTATTTTTATTTAAATTTGTTCAGTGCAACTACTACGTTGCTAAGCAACTAGTTTACCTTTTCTGGTTTCAAATGTATATCCATGAAGCAACCACTGAAACACTCTTATGGTCGGATTCAAGAACACGTTTGCGATAGTTATACAAAATGTTTCTCATTCAATCTTCCATCATGTAAATGGAAATATCTAGTGGAATTACGTCCGTCTACGTTACAATGAATGGCGGCACTGTCAATGGCGTCTTTGTTAAAATTACTTTTAATTGACTTCAGTCTGGTTTACTTAAATGTGGTCGCCTACGACATGCGCATGGAACGTTTGAATGAGAACTTGTCATTAGATATTCATTAATAGCATTACTTTTATTATTTCTAGTATGACCATTTGTACAGCGAAACTGTATACATTGGCCTTTCCAAGGCGGTCCTTATTGTCAACTCTTTTATTTTGTGGTGTCGATTACTTGTTTTTCATTCATCCTTGTTATTGTTATTCGTTTTAAATGTGTGGTTTGGTTGACTGTGTTCTCTGATTGATACATTTCCTGTTCGATTTTTATAACTTCTTTTATCACATAACTTACGTTGTGTGAGTGTTATAACACCATTCTATATTTTCGATATACCACTAGTTGTATAAGTAAGCAAATAAGCCTAGTATGCGCAGTCAAAAATATCTATAATGACTATGATCCAATTCCCACGGTTTATGTCGGTTTCGCGTGTTAAAGCGACAGGCAAAATGCAATAAAAGTCGATATGTGAATTATGTGATAAATAGAATCTAACATTCGTTCTCATTCATTCATATCATCATCATCATCATAATCAAAAGCAGCAGCAGCAGTAGCAGCCAGTCTTCTTTATCATCATCATCATTATAAACATCATTATCATTATCATCGTCATCATCATCAAAAGCAGCAGCAGCAGCAGCTGAAAAAGAGAAGAAGAAGAAGAAGAAGAAGAAGAAGAAGAAGAAGAAGAAGAAGAAGAAGAAGAAGAAGAAGAAGAAGAAGAAGAAGAAGAAGAAGAAGAAGAAGAAGAAGAAAATGGTGATGATGACGATTAATATCATAAAAAATATTATAACAATATTATTATTTATTAATATCATTATTATTATTATTGAGGTATTGTTCTTATTATTATTATTTGTAGCATGGTCACAGACAAATCTCTTTGTTCAGGCACAGGTGTAAATCGTTTAATTGAAAATAACCTGTCAGAATAACTGTGAGAATAACAGTGAGAATAACAGTTAGAATAACTGAAATAGAGCTGAAATGGACATGCTACAAAACAAATAGAGTATGGTTTCATCTCGTTGGTTAATTTAAACACCTCAATGGGCTACGCCCATCTCGATGTTTGAATGAACCAACTCAATGAAACCATACTCTATCTATTACTTATGTCTTGTACCTGTTCTAATGTCTGTATATTTTATGTCTCCCAACTAAATACCATTATGTTTATTTCGCTCTTTGGGGCATAGAATTTTATTAGATACTGGGACCATACGCCGCACGACATGGGGGGAGCTAGTAAACTCCATGTCCACAGCCATATGCATGCCATCTTCGGGATGTTTAAAATTATGTACTATTGATTTTATGAATATTGAGTTCTGCTCAAACCCGGGGCTAGAGAGCGTGAGCAGTAGCTGGTATTTTTCACTACCGTTCATAAACAGTATCAAACCGAGACTGCAATGTTTCGTATGTATTGTGTTCGGCTGTTTCCAAAGTTAAACAATCATACTCTTTCTTATTCAAGCTGGGGAGTTTCATGCGGATTGAGTATACATCCTCTCCTAATAAAGCTCCCCGGGGAGCGTTATTCGGAAGGAGCGTTATGCGGTTATTCGGAGGGAACATTATGGGGAGCTATATAGCGCAGTTCACCAGAAATTAGCTTCGTTTCTATATAAACAACACGTACGATTACACATTTTAATTTCATCAACATACCGTTCCAGTGATATAGCCCTGTTGTCAACCCTTTTATTTTGTAATGTCGCAGACACGTTGTTTCTGTTTATCCTTGTTATTGTTGTTAGTTTTGAGCGTGCTTTTAACTGACTGGTGGGGATTTCTTTATGTACACTGTCCCGTTTTATTGGGATGAAGCAGGGTAAGTGTGAGGTTTGGTGCACTCTAGAACCTGGTTTAAACCCCAGCGTCCTTTTTTGCCACTGACCGTTCTAAGGCGATAGCCTTATTGTCAACCCTTTTGTGTTTGCGATGTCTTATTTGGCCTTTTAGTCATCTTTAAAGTTGTTCTTTGTTTCTGTGTGTGTTTGTGGTTGACTGTCGTCCTTGAATGCTACTTTTCCTGTTCGAGTTTTATATCTATATTTATCTGACTGCGTTCTATGAATGCTATATTTCTCATTCGACTGTATCTGCAGTTAGAACTATTTCCACATACATTATAATTTTATATTGATATTGTGCAGAAGCGTAGTCGGAGCCTTGATAATGAGAAAGCTCGATACAGGGAAATACTTCTCTTAAGAAATAACATAGTCTGTCACAACACTAATAGCAACAATAATGTGGAAGGTCGGGCTATATTGGCCCAGTTGTTCAAAGATAGGTTATCTTAATCCTTGGTTAGTGTAAACTTTCAAAGTACATTTTCTCATAAAAAATATGCTTTGTACTATTAAAAGTTTTTAATTTGCATTTCTTCCTAACATAATGCTTTCACATGCTCAAGTTCTGATCGGAAATTCAAAGAGATTTGAAATTTTGACTTAACGCTCGGTTAAGTTAACCGATTTTTGAACAAGTTTGCCAATTGTCAGTTACGCACCTGTGGTGTAGAGAACATGTGGTACAACTTGAACAAGAAGCACTTCAGTTATTGCATCTACATAGAAACTGCTACGTATGATACTTATCATTGTTTTCAGTGCAGTCTCGTGAAAAACTAGAGCGGTTATTAAAAGTATTGTAATTTCATTATTTTAGATCGTATTTACTGCTCGGGTAAGGAGCAAATTTATCTTCATTTCAAGCGCATATTTAATTTACTGCGGTTTATCAGGATTCCTCAAATATTTTCTCAAGTAATTCAATAACATTTAGTATAGTTTAACACTTTTATCAAGATGATGAACATTAAATAGTAGTATTTTCTAAGACGATTAAATAGTAGTATTATCTAAGACGATTAAATAGTAGTATTTTCTAAGACGATTAAATAGTAGTATTATCTAAGACGATTAAATAGTAGTATTATCTAAGACGATTAAATATTAGTATTTTCTAAGACGATTAAATAGTAGTATTATCTAAGACGATTAAATAGTAGTATTATCTAAGACGATTAAATAGTAGTATTATCTAAGACGATTAAATAGTAGTATTATCTAAGACGATTAAATAGTAGTATTATCTAAGACGATTAAATAGTAGTATTATCTAAGACGATTAAATAGTAGTATTATCTAAGACGATTAAATAGTAGTATTTTCTAAGACGATTAAATAGTAGTATTATCTAAGACGATTAAATAGTAGTATTATCTAAGACGATTAAATAGTAGTATTATCTAAGACGATTAAATAGTAGTATTATCTAAGACGATTAAATAGTAGTATTATCTAAGACGATTAAATAGTAGTATTATCTAAGACGATTAAATAGTAGTATTATCTAAGACGATTAAATAGTAGTATTATCTAAGACGATCACGTGGACATTGTTTCAATTATACTCACTTGCAAAAGAAACTGGCCAATTTGAAAAGTTTACTTTACACCCTATACTCTTTATCAAGCGAAAGTCCCTTAATGATTCGATCTGTTGAAAAACAAATGACAACATGATATTGGCAATGGAATGATAGAAACTTTGGTACCAAACATGGCATATGCATTTTGGAATTTGTCAATTTAATTCTGAAAACACTTTATACAATTAAATCTAAACAAAACGCAGTGTTCACTTTCTTTTGCAACTGAGTATATATTGCGTGAGGCGAAATTCATACTGTAACTGAGATATACCGGGGCGGATCAACTATTATTTCCCTTCACTAAACTCTTAGAACTGATGAAAATTAAGGGGAACATTTCATTTTGTAGTTGTCAAAGCACTCTTTTTCATAATCTTAAATCCTGTATCCGTCCAGTATACGCATAAGTACGTGGCTATGTGATAGAGAATATGTCTGCATACTTCACTGTACATCTTGACGTCATGTCCGTTATCTGATATATGCAATTGTACACGCCATAATATATGCAAAACAGTGTTTATGTAACTTAATAAATACAGCATAGTGCATCCCCCACCAAGAATATAATTATCTGGAACAAAATTGACCCGTTGAAAATAATATTGTTATATACAGATTCAGGTGGCTATTCACCGAGCCAATGTTGACCTCCTTCAAATGCTTTCGTTGCATGCCAAAATGTCTTTGTTATAAATGTCTTAATAAGAGTTCTTTTAAATGGTTTAAAACCCCAGCGGCCTTTGTTGCCACTGACCGTTCCTAGACGTTAGCCCTATTGTCAAACATTTTAAGTTTGTGATGTCATACGCCTTGCCTTTTATTAATCTTAAAGTTTGTTAATATGCGTGCTTTTGGTTGGCCGTGGTCCTTGAATAATACACTTTAACTATCTTTAATATCGAATTCTTACCTGACCTTTCCCTCTACATGCTCTATAGCCCGTTTTTCTTCTGTCGCTTTAATCGTGGGATTTACCGTGCCATTGCGTTTGGGTGCTGTGATTTATATAGGAGCCTTTTTCTCATTTTTACATTGTGCCTATTAAGAGTAAGGCTTCGCATAGCTATTAAGCGGTTATGCACGTGTATCATACATTTATTATTTACCTCGTGCTTTCTTACTTCCTTATAGTTTGAAAACCTAATTGACACTTAGGACTCTTCATTTTGTTGACAATTATAATGGTTTGCTTGCCCTTGTTTATTGCTATGACGTATGGGCATTGGTAATGTAATCTAAATTATAAGTTCAGTATAAGTGTTTAATTATATGTTGAATTATATGTAATTAATGTAAATTATTTGATATCACCATAGTGTTAATCATTAAAAATAATGATTATAAAATATCCCAAAAATGTCATATATATTCTATATATGTCGTACATAGGCCTTCAACATATTTAACTAAACATAACTATCCTGCCTGATTAACGTGTAATGGAATAACATACTACATATCTAATATATGACGCCCATGATACTATAATAATGAGGGAATTTGCTATTGTATTTCCCAAGTGATTGGAACTTTGTGAAAAAAAATGTCGACAAATCGACAGTTTCTTCTTTTTCTGCACCCCTCCGATCAAAATAGTTGGAGGCCAAAGCTTGCATTGATTCGCCTTTGGCTTCTACGCCAACGGATAATGTGTGTCATTGAGTGGTTTCGTTCCTGTGCTAATGATGATGACGCTGTGAGAGGATAATCTTTCTCCAAATCATTCACATTCTACTGACGTCTGCATTGATGTGTTGTTTTTGATATTTGCTCGAGGTAAATAAAGGTCACAAAATAGACCTTGATATTTGTAATACACAAAAAAAAATCAAGTTGATACAAATTGTTTATTAGCTGAAATTAATTTAAAAACGCGGTTAATAACGGTCTAGCGGCGGCTAAATTCAACAGTTATACGTAAAGACGATCATTCAATACGACCAAACGATTATTAAATACAACCCTGAGGAACATCAATTTAGTTTCCGCCTCTGTGACATCAAAATAACATAAAATGTGTCAATGACCGTGCGCTCGTATGTGAATTGCTGTGAAAATCACGTAGTCAGGTTAAAAATGATACCCATATATCTGCCGATCTCATCTTCACAGGAAGCATAAATTGGTGTTACTCGTTAAATTGTGACCAAGCTAGTTGTTTACATTTGAGTGATATCCAATCACAACCCAAAATGGCGCATATATGAATGTTACGTTTTGCCTTTAAAATTTATTCTCAAAACTTGTTCCTTTATATCAAGAAGGGTTCGACACCAAATGGCAGGACACGACATAGACGTTCATGAAGGAAATTTGGTGTACGACACACCGTTTATTGATGATGAGGATAATTTGGTGGTGTACGACACACCGTTTACTGATGATGAGGGTAATTTGGTGTACGACACACCGTTTACTGATGATGAGGGTAATTTGGTGTACGACACACCGTTTATTGATTATGAGGGTAATTTTGTGTACGACACACCGTTTATTGATGATGTTGGTAATTTTGTGTACGACACACCGTTTATTGATGATGAGGGTAATTTGGTGGTGTACGACACACCGTTTATTGATGACGGGGGTAATTTGGTGTGTACGACACACCGTTTATTGATGATGAGGGTAATTTGGTGTACGACACACCGTTTATTGATGATGAGGGTAATTTGGTGGTGTACGACGCACCGTTTATTGTGAATGACCGTGCGCTCGTATATGATTTCTGTGAAAGTCATGTAGTCTGGTTAAAAATCTGTCGATCTCATCTTCACAGGGAGCATAAATTGGCGTTACTCGTTAAATTGTGACCAAACTAGTTGTTTACATGTGAGTGATATCAAATCACAACCCAAAAAGGCGCATAGATGAATGTTTCGTTTTGCCTTTAAACTTTATGCTCAAAACTTGTTCCTTTATATCAAGCAGGGTCCGACACCAAATGGCAGGACACGACATAGACGTTCATGAAGGTAATTTGGTGTACGATGATGAGGTCAATGTTGTGTACGACACACCGTTTATTGATGACGGGGGTAATTTGGTGTACGACACACCGTTTATTGATGATGAGGGTAACTTGGTGGTGTACGACACACCGTTTATTGATGACGGGGGTAATTTGTTAGTGCACGACACACCGTTTATTGATGATGAGGCTAATTTGGTGGTGTACGACACACCGTTTATTGATGATGAGGGTAATTTGGTGAACGACACACCGTTTATTGATGGTGAGGGTAAATTGGTGGTGTACGACACACCGTTTATTGATGATGAGGGTAATTTTGCGTACGACACACCGTTTATTGACGATGAGGGTAATTTGGTGTACGACACACCGCTTATTGATTCTGATGCTAACTTGGTGTACGACACACCATTTATTGCTGATGAGAGTAATTTGGTGTAAGACACACCGTTTAGTGATGATGAGGGTAATTTGGTGTACGACACACCGTTTATTGATGATGAGGGTAATTTGATGTACGACACACCGTTTATGGATGATGAGGGTAATTTGGTGTACGACACACCGTTTATTGATGGTGAGGGTAAATTGGTGGTGTACGACACACCGTTTATTAATGATGAGGGTAATTTTGCGTACGACACACCGTTTATTGACGATGAGGGTAATTTGGTGTACGACACACCGCTTATTGATTCTGATGCTAACTTGGTGTACGACACACCGTTTATGGAAGATGATGAGGGTAATTTGGTGTACGACACACCGTTTATTGATGGTGAGGGTAAATTGGTGGTGTACGACACACCGTTTATTGATGATGAGGCTAATTTTGCGTACGACACACCGTTTATTGACGATTAGGGTAATTTGGTGTACGACACACCATTTATTGCTGATGAGAGTAATTTGGTGTAAGACACACCGTTTAGTGATGATGAGGGTAATTTGGTGTACGACACACCGTTTATGGATGATGAGGGTAATTTTGGTGTACGACACACCGTTTATTGATTATGAGGGGTGAATGAAACACCGTTTATTGATGATGAGGGTAATTTGGTGTACCACACACCGTTTAGTGATGATGAGGGTAATTTGGTGTTGGTGTACACCAAATTACCCTCAAAATCAAATTACTCTCAAAATTCTGAGTTTAACTTGGTGTACGAATAAACGATGTGTCGTACAACCCTCATAATCAATAAACGGTGTGTCGTACCCTCATCGTCAATAAACGGTGTGTCGTACGCAAATGAGGGTAATTTGGTGTACGACACACCGTTTATTGATTATGAGGGTTGTACGACACATCGTTTATTGATTATGAGGGGTGTACGACACACCGTTTATTGATATTGAGGGTAATTTGGTGTACGACACACCGTTTATTGAAGATGAGTGTAATTTGGTATACGACACACCGTTTATTGATGATGAGGGTAATTTGGTGTGTGACACACCGTTTATTGATTTAGTTAAAACATATTTATTTTACATCGATTGCGAAACAAGTTATTGCAACTTAGATTAATCACTCTCGATGGCTTCCTGGGTAGAACCAGTACTAAGCAATGTGGATTAATTATCTTGCTCAAGGATAAATATCGTTTATTGATTTTGAGAGTAATTTGATTTTGAGGGTAATTTGGTGTACGACACACCATTTTTTGATCATGAAGGTCATTTGGTGTACGACACACCGTTTATTGATGATACGTGTTCATGCACAAATCTCTCAAGCAGGTTAACAGTTATGAATTAACATGCAATGGCACGACCTAGACATATAAACTTGACCTCAGACAAGCAGAATGTTTGGAGACACACCGTCTATTGAACATACGTATACACATAACGTTCCAGCCCGTTTTCGGGTCAACATACAAAGCACCATTGAATTAGTTGTTAGTAGAGCTAAACACAATACTATAGCAGCTAGGTATAACTTATACATAAGGCTGACTAGTTATTCCAAATCGTCTTATGGCTTATTGGATTTGTTATATGTATATAAACATGATCATTCATTACGTGGTCACGCTGTATTTCTATTAAGCGATGGGAAAGCTTATATTAGCAGGATTTTAAAACGGATATTTCTACAATAAAACATGATAAAAACATTATTTTTAGTGAAAGAATGCGATAACCGGTTTAAAAGTACCTATTAAATGTTTTAACTTCACAATACCCAAGCATTTGAAGCCGAAATTAAGGTTTTATTTCATACCCCAACCAACCCCATTTTCGCTTCTTTGAGAAGGGGTTGGATGGGGTATGAAAAGTGATACTTGGACCATGTAATGTTTATGTTGTATATGTTCGTTTTACTGATGCTGCCTAGTTTACCAAATCGTTGAGTATTTGCTTTGTGACGTTCTAGGCGTTCGATATTATATTCATATATAAATGATCATCTTTGTGTTATACTTATTATGTCTATTAATGTTGCTGCCTAGTTTGTTAAAGTATGTATCATGGCGGGGATGTATTTGTTTACAATGTCCCGTTTTATTTGGATGACAATGGAGTAAGGGTAAGGTTTCGCGCGACCTATAACCGTGTTTAAACCCCAAGTGACATGTTTTGACGCTAACCATTCGAACGCAGTAGCCCTATTTTCAATATTTCTTTATGTGTGTTGTCGTATACTGTGCCTTTTATTTATCATTGTAATTGTTGTTTGTTTTGCATTAATGTTTTAATAAAGTTTAATGTTTTAATTCATGTTTTAATTAATGTTTTTAATGGCAAAGTTCTGTGGATGCTGCATTACGTATAAGATTTAAATTATATCAAATTAGAAAAGCAGGGACATAAAAAGCCAGATTATCGATTTCTGTCTTATAGTACATATAGTTATTACGATTAAGATGCGTTTTGCGAAATGTGAGGCAAACACATTACCGTGAGTTGTATGTGTGTGTCGAATGGAGTTGATTACTGCAATTATGGTAATTGAATTATCTTAACCATGTTAACAGTTGTTTATCACGTTTTCCATTGCATAAGAAAAGCTTAATTTATTACCTGACATGCAGAGAAGGAGCAACACATACTGAAAATGAGATCCCTCGGAGGCAACAAACACAAGACAAAAACGTAGCAGACCCGGTTGTATTAAGTCTGTTCATGAAAGGTAATATAAACGCAACACCTCTCATGCCGACAAGCACCGGCTTAAGCGGTATTTTACTTTAAAACCACTAAGATTTGGCTTGATGATCCCAAAGACCCATTGAGTAATAACACTACTGAAATGTGCGTTACAGGGAGGCAGAGTTACGTATCATTGTACAGGTATAAGATCACCAAAATGTCAGTCATAAAAGCAGTTTTGCAAAGATTACAATATGTTTTAAATATGTTTGTTTATTTTTAACAGTTTAAACATTTCATTAGTGTAGAACGTAAGAAAAGTAGGAATACTAGGAAACATAACAATGCATTGTATTATAAACATCTCACAATTAATTAAACACGATGTACAATGTAAAAGCAAAGTAAGCGACACAATGAGCATACAATAGTTGACAATAGGGATATGTGCGGAAGCCTATAGGTACCTTTTGAGTTATGACCTTTAACTAACGACTTTTGACTTTTGACTTATGACTTTTCTTATGAGGAAAGGAAATGCGGGAAATTCATTCAAGATGCATGATTAGTCTTCATAATCTGAAAGCGCAAATACCGACGTAAGTATTTAATTATTCGATTAATTATTCACTATTTACATAGGTTATGAAGTCTTCCCATGGTTTTCAAATTTCAAATAATTAAAGTGAAAATAAAATAAAAACATATCATTTAAACGATGGATGAATGCAACGAACAAACCAATAAACAAAAAACAACAGAAAATCGAAATTCCGCAACCAGATCCGCCAGGTCTGCGGGTTGTACCGCTTTTGATTCTGATGATGACGTTCGGAATGAAAGGAAAAGAGAGTTTATAAATTGCACCAACCACTTAAATTGCAAACTTGTATTTCATGTGGCAATGGGCTCAATGTAACAAATATTTAGATGATTGTAAAGATTGTAATTTTCTGAAATATTTTTGCCAGTTAATTCTGAAGGATATGGGTAGGTTGTTCATATAAACCCATAAAATTAGTTAAACATACCATTATCTTTTTATATTTTCTTTCATGAATATATTTTGTTCAACATTACAGATTACTAAAAGTGAGAAATGAAATTGAAGACATGCATGCAGATTGCAGATGACATTTTGGATGACTTCACTACACGAGAGCTACTTTCAGGCAAGTTACATCGCGTAGGGACGGGGACATTCTCATCGTCCCCTATGCTATTGAATAATAACAGACAATAGCGTATTTAATTGAGTTGGGGAAACAATGCAACTTAAATGATATTGATGTTAAGTTTTCACAATATGGTGGTTAAGTTGTAGAACAATTCAGATACATAAATGGACAGAGCTGTATCTTTCAGAGTTGAATTTTTGATTGAATTTGTTTCTCACAGATTTATATTTGCCTTAATACAAGAGGATCATAGAATCAAACTAAGTAACACATGCCGGAGAAAGGATATTAAAAGAGGAGTTTAAGTCGGTTGCAGGTGAACAGTGTGTTCTTCTGATAGACATTCAAGAGACAAAAACAGAAGTGAAATATACCAGAGAGACCATTTTAGAATACTCTGAGTATGTGAATACAATAAGTTGTTATTCAATGACAGGCTGTTATAGTGTGTCAAGTTATCCAGAGGTTGAAGACTACAATCCTTTTCAGGATGGGTTCCAAATTGCATATGTAGCAGTTAACAATAAACTTTTTTCATTGATAAATATAATTTGGTTATACTCCATGGACCGAATGAAATATATGGATATGAAATCAACACATCAAAGGTTGTTCTTGGAGTTATAACCTAATAACTAAATATGACAACAGTGATGCATGTCTTATACTTGGTATAAAGATGGTAAAGATGGTGGAAATGTTGCTTCACGAGTAAATGCTTAGCAAGATATCTGTGTGATCTCAAGGTGAATACAGAGTGTCAGTTGGTATTGATAGCATGCACCATGTTCTTGAGGCAACAGTTATAGTTAAAAAAATTGCATGGGTGAACTTGAAGTTGAATCCAGTGGCAATTGACGTTCAGGACATTGAAATATCACTAACTGTGTCGTTGATACATTATTTGTTGATGTACAAATCAAAATATATATTTAAGTTGTTACAAAATCCATTTTATAAATTCAAAAAAGGGTTTCAGACTTGATGATGAGTGATAGGATGACAACATAAAGGAAAAGTTTATATCCGTTGTACTTGTCTTAGTTTATATTTTGCTTTACATAGTAAAATAGTATGAGAGTGGACCTTTGGAAACGGCCGAACACGATAAATACGAAATATTGCAGTCTCGGTTTGACAGAGACTGTTCATGAACGGTAGTGAAATATGCTTGCCACCGTTTACGCCCGCTACCCCAGGTTGAGTAGAATTCAATATTCATCAAATCAATAGAACATTAGTTTAGTATAGTTTAGCAAAAATACATCTAAGTGACAAGTCATTAGTCCAAGTCACATTAGTCACTAGTCATTAATCACACGTCATTAGTATTAGGTCATTAGTCACAAGTCAATTGTCACAAGTCACAAGTCATAAGTCATTAGTCAATAGACACTAGTCACTACCACAAGTCATTAGTCATTAGTCATTAGTCACAAGTCACTAGTCACAAGTCATAATATATTCTAGAGAAGAGTACAAACAAACATATTGTATTCTTTTTGTTTATATTAGAATAGGTGTGTTCAATATTTAACAGTACATATAGCCAAAATGCAGGTCACCGTTAACATACAACTTGTTTTTATTATAAATGGTTGTCAAGGCAGGACTTTAGGTCTAAGTCGTCAAAAAAAAAAAGCTAAGTGAAATCAAAGAACGAAAGTCTTATATTGATCAATGGATGAATGTATGATTCTAGATTCGCTACCGGGGCTTAAACCCACGACCTTATGTTTCAGAGTCGATAGCACTGGACCACTACCACCTCATAAATTGGCCATAACAAAATATATACACAGAACTACAGACAAGCTTTTTTGATTAATTGGGTATTTACCCATCGGTTGACTGGCATTTGTTGATTTACATATACAGTTTATATTACTACCATATCATCCCTTATTTGTAAATAGTTTTATCTTTATATTTTTACATTATTTTTTAAATACGACTTCATTTCTTCATCTTTCATCAGTTTTTGCGCACAATATGACCTATTTATGTGTCGTGCCGTAAAACATCATTTATTCATTCATTTACCCATCGGTATTTATTTAATTGGGTTTTTCATGATTTCAACTGGTTGAAATAAAACAAAAAAGTTTGCGACACTGTTTTGGGGTGGCAATCCACTAAAATCAACTTCTTTTACAATAGGCTTTATACAAGGTGATTGGGTGTCCCTTCAACAACCCATATATATTGCTCAATTTGCGTTGGCTGTTTTATCATTTGACAACTTCAGTTACTTTATTGGTATAAAATGTATGCTTTAAATTGGTTATTTTGGCATTTTTAGTTGGTTATTTAAGCAAATACCCTGCTTATATGTAGCTCTGTGTATATATAGCGAACTTTCTGTAACGTGGGATCTATAAGATACAAGTACAAACATTAAATATTATATGTGGAGACAATTTTGTACAAACCATTTACCAGCAGATTCGAACCCGCACTTAGGACACCAACTTCGACACAGCCGGCACAATCTCCGGCGCCTTAGACCCCTCGACCACCTTGCCAACCTAAAAAGATTGGTTTCAGTAGCCGGGTCATACTAAGGTCGTAATACTGAACGTGTCTGATATCTTCGTGCCTTTCCGTCAAATAACGACTACCATAGCGTAAAATAGAGGATTCACTTTACATGATTATAACCTCAGGTAGACGCCAGATCATACTGATACACTGACTTTAGACATATTATATTATTTGTGAGAGAATTAATTTCAGAATAGCGAACGTTACAGTGGGATCGATAAGATACAGGTACAAACATTAAATATTATATGTGGAGAAAATGTTGTACAAACCACTTACCAGCGGATTCGAACCCGCACCTAGGACACCAATTTCGACACAGCGCCTCGCACAATAGACGGCGCCCTAGACCACTCGACCACCTAGCCAACCTAAAAATATTTGTTTCGGTGAACGGGTCATACTCATGTCGTACTACTGAACGTGTCGGATATATTCGTGCCTTTCGGTCAAATAACGACAACCATAACCTATAATTTATACGATAGATGATTCACTTTACATGATTATAACATCAGGTATATATACAACATTTTACCATAGAAAGACGCCAGATCATACTGATACACTGAATTTAGATATATTATATTATTTGTGAGAGAATTAAATTCAGATAAGAGAACTTTCTGTTACGTGGGATCTATAAGATACACGAACAAACATTAAATATTATATGTGGAGAAAATTTTGTACAAATCACTTACCAACGGATTCGAACCCGCACCTAGGACACCAACTTCGACAGGTTCATGGGTGCACCAAATCAATATGTAAGTATTGTTTGTTTTATGCGTGTTTTTGGTTGACTTTTATATTTACGTTTTTAATCATAAAATAATGAGAGGCATTACGTATGTAAACACTTTAAAATATTAGACTTACCTAGTACATACTTAACTTCAACGAAATGTTGCAGTAATTATATCAAAATTATAATTCCGTTTTCATTGAAGCGCAATATCGAAGAGGAATATGGAAATAAACAGCTGTTTCAATCAATTGTCAATAACTATAATTACAACTTTATTTCAGCACGAGATGCCACTTAGTAATTACCATGTCAAGCCATGCTATACTATACTCTTCTGTACCTTGGAGGAAATAAAGAATCTATAGAATATATCTATATTGTAAGCATTCGTACATATTCTTATATAATCAATCAAAAATGAGAAAAATGTCCTATAGAAACCACAGCAATCACGCGCAATGGCACCATAAATCATAAATGTCAATGTTAAGGACTACACGTAACATAACGAGTGGTGAATACAGGGTTACCGACTTGGGACGGTCAATAGGCAATAACGCTTACAGGTTAGCTTAAATCGAGTTTATGTGTAGACAACCTCGCTGTTAGCCTGTCTTCCACGCTCAAATTGACAAAACAATGTAAATAAAAGTACATCGCATCAAAAAGAATCCCTAATTGAATCATACAATCACGAGAACCATTCGTTATAAAAGCATATTAACATATTATATTCACACCTTAACTTTCCAAGAAAAGTTGCAGTAATAAAATGAAACTTCTATTGTTATTGAAGCATTCTCTCAACGATTCATCTGGTATTAATATAAACAGCTGTTTTCAGCTAAACAATAACTAATACCGGCAAAGATAATTTCAGTTCATCATGAGGTGCCACATAAATAGCCCTGCGCTATTGAAATAAAATAAAATCTTAGAGAGTGAAACTCCTGATCCGCCTCTCCAACATCCCACATCATAGAACTGCTACTGCGCGTTAATATTTTATTTATTTGTCACCTTTCAAGCACTCACACGTATTTTTGTAAATTTAATACACAGATGAGGCTATGGAATAGAGTACATTCTCATTCACCTCCAGACGTTGTAAATATTCACGAAAATAGCCCTATGGTCAAAAGACAGAGAATAACAATCTCATCCGAGAAGCTCTATCTAAAATACAGTAAATCATCATGTTATTATGTATTACCCATATCAAACAATAAGAGAATATCATCTACTTTTAGAAAACATTAGTTAGGACCTCACAGGGTTTCCATTACAGGGAATCCTTTCTCCCTGCATCCCGTAAAGTAGATCACTAAAAATAGTCTATCATTTAGGACACTGTTCCAGATCTCAAATATAATGTCTCTGCTTACTGGATCACGTAATTTAAATGCAAAATTGAAAGTTTGCCAGACCCCTCAAAATAGTTGGCCACATTCCCCATTTCCCAAAAACTCGCAAGAATCAAGTCATTAAGTGCTTGCATTATGGCATTTTAGGCTTTGTACTTTTTATATTCATATATATTTTGTTTTGAATTGTCTATAAATGCTGCCTATTGGATAGAGGATATCGCTTGGCAGCGATTTCCTTATTTACATTGTCCCAATTAACTGGATGAAAAAAAGGTAAAATGAGGTTTGGTGCATCCTAGAAACTAATTTGAACTCCTAGAAGTATTTATACCTCTGACTGTTCCAAGGCCTCTGTTGTAATTCCCTTGAGTTTGTTGTGTTTCATACTTTGCATCTTTTTATCCTTGCATTTATTTCAAATGCGTGTTTTTTGTTGTTTGAATATGATGTTCTTCTACTTCTTGTTTGTTCTCTTGTTGCTCTGGCTTCTGCCAAGTCATTGAGTACCTTCTTTGTGGCTTTCTAGGTTATTGGTTTTTTTTGTATTTATATATACACGAGCATCTTTGTGTTTTACTTATATTGCCTGTTAATGCTGCCTTGTTGGTTAAAGAATAGTTCGTGGAGGGGATTTCTTTAGTAGTGTAAGTGGGAGGTTTGGTGCACCCTAGAACCTGGTTTAACTCTCCCCACCCCCACCCCCCCACCCCAACCCCAGCGGCCTTTTTTTCCACTGACAGTTCCAACAAGGTAGCCCTATTGTCAACCTTTTGTATTTGTGATGTCTCATTTGCCCTTTAATTCATCTTTAAAGTTGTTCTTTATTTCTATGTTTTATTGTGGTTCACTGTCGTCCTTGAATGCTACTTTTCCTGTTCAGTTTTTATATCTACTGTTTGTATTGTTATATCCGGTCAATGGTGAATTTGACAATATTTGTTATTATAGGCTACCAACGTTATATAGGATCATTGGTGAATTGGTCAATATTGAATATATGTACCCAGTATTAAAAGTGCATGCCCGTTACATTTTACAAAAATAAGATCTCCCAAATATCCAAGAGTCGCAATACAATCAGTAACAGTTTCTCTAGATTAAATTAAGACTGTGTGCTTCAAAGAAGAAAATGTTGCATCATTGGTTCCGCCATTCACGTCGGTACAGTTTAGGTCGCAAGTTCAAGGTGTATCATACGTTCATGATGATACACTCACGTCATAAAAGTTGTTTGACTTGCAGAAGTTTGATGAATAGCAAGGTTTTCCAACCACGAGAACAGTTCCATTTCAGCTCTAGGGTTAGTGTTATATATGCTAGACAATCAGACTTTATTGTCATAGAAGGAAAGCCATGGACGTTTTGGTCTCGGTAGCCAGAGAGACAGAGATTCATATCGTATCGCCTAAAAATGAATACAAAATCATCGTGAACATACATCAAACCTGTCAAATGGTGTAACCCTAATGGTTTCTTCTCTTGTTGCTCTGGCTTCTGTCAAGTCATTGAGTACCTTCTTTGTGACTTTCTAGGCTATTGTTGTTGTTTTTTGTATTTATATATACACACGCATCTTTGTGTTTTACTTTTATTACCTATAAATGCTGCCTTCTTGATTAGAGAATAGTTCATGGCGGGGATTTCTTTATTTATACTGTCCCGTTTTATTGAGATGACAGTAGGGTAAGTGTGAGGTTGGTGCAGCCTAGAACCTGGTTTAAACCCCAGGGGAATTTTTTGCTGCTGACCGTTCCAAGGCGGTAGCCCTATTGTCAACCCTTGATGTGCTTGTGACGTCATATGCCTTTATTACTAACTAACATTGCCTTTCATGTTTGTCGTTTTGCGCGTTTTTGGGGTTACTGTGTTCTGTGAAAGATGTATTTCCTGTTCGACTTTTATACTTATTTCTATATTAAGAGATCATCAAGTGGAAAAGCAGAATGAATACCAACACGTGTTTTCTCTTGAGGTTTATTTAAATTTAAAACAATACAATTTGAACCTAAAACGGTAGTTTCTTAAAGCAGGTGCTCACCTAGTAGAGGGTGTCACTGGAGTAGGTATTGTTGTACCTATAGTGCACAGTTGTTACCACTTGCTCCAAAAGAAAGCGTTTACAAGACAAGAGTATGACCACGACAAGAACCAACGCAAAGACGCTCATTGTCCAACACAGGATCATTCGTTGCGATAAATGCCTTGTATAAATAATCCCGACGCACGGAATATTTCATTGATATGAATTGTGTTTAATGGCTCATAAACACGGTATAAGTTATTTAGAGCCACCCCAAAGGGGGCTGTACATGGGAATCCGGGAGTCTGTCCTACTCTTACCTAAGAATAGATTCAGATGGCTCTTTAATGTGCTCGGGGATTATAAGAATCGTTCATGGATATTCGATGAAGATAGGAAACTCCAACCCGAGGCTCTGCCGAGGTTCCGATTAAAACACTTATACCGAGGGTTGGAATTCCCTATCTGAACCGAATACCCATGATAGATTCTTTTTCTTGCATATCAGAGACATGTTGAACGTTGACGCCGCAATATGCTAACGTTTTGCATGTTTTCCTGCATACCTAGGGTGAGATGGAAATATCTAGCCCCGGTAAAATGGCGGATATCCTTGTCCGGTATGCAAGAAAGACTCATACACGGGATCGCCCGGTTTACGTTCCTATCCGACGGTCGAGGCTAAGGGAGTGTCTTTTTCAAGAACACACTGAAGAAACTCTGCTGTGCCTTTGAGGGTTAAATCCGGGTCCTCCGGTTTCAAGTCCACCGTGCTTTCCACTGGGCCAAACCAGCCCTTTTAATAATGGTTAAATATTCCGGTTTTCGTGAGAGAATTTTAGTATGTGTTTATGATATTCGTTTTTAAACACGTTTAACAAGTATTTATTATAAATCAATGGTTAGAATAATAGGAAGTGAAGTAATGTTTAATGCAATTTAGTATTGCAGAAAAAAAACATTAATATAACCCTGCGTCCGTCACAAAGTATTTAAACGAACTTTGGTTCCTACCTGAGTCTCATATCGTGCAGTACTCGTCATCATATACCACGTGATCTGTTATGATGATTCTTGTAAGAATGTGATCGATCAGAAACTTTTTTTTATTATAGAGATAAAAATTGCAAAGAATGCTCCACACAGTAATTAAGTTAATTAAAAATGAATCTCGAGGTACATTTCAGAAAAAAAGCACTTCAGATGAGTAAATCGTCTTCTTATAAAAGCATTTAGTATTTTATAGACTCATAAAATTACAATTAATTTCAATACTCGCTCGAGTTCTGCACGTGTTAGTTATAAATTACGCGCAACTATTTTACCTAGCAATACAAAAACGTAAATCATTATGTAACATTAGAGCTTCTGTGTTATTTATTTTAATAAGCGAGTTGGAAAATATGATTTGATGCAACGGCTTAATTAATTAAACACATAAATTAACACGAAGATGAGATTCCATTTATCGCATGACACATAATGACACCTAACATGTTTGTTTTATATTGTTTTTAAATAATATTCAGATAATATAACTTACCATACATTCCCGTAAGTCACGCTTACCCAAAATAAAAAGCCAAGTCAGTGACTATGAATGGACACCGGGAAATCAAATTTAAATTACCGGTGTCGTTTTATTTGTTCATAATTCTCTAAGGTATTCAGATACGATATTGATCGAAATTTGTATTTAATAAGCGGAAGATCTTACATGAGGGCCTGTTTAATATTGAATTTATTAAACGAGTTGGATAAAAGTATATGATGTAAGGCATTGCAGAGCATCATATCAATTTGATCCGACGAGTTCAATAAATTCAATATTAAAGAGGAACGAAAATGAGATTCTATTTATGGCATAACTAAAAAGTCTCATATGCGACATACATTAGTGTAACTTCCTATATCGTTGTGGTACGATGAAATCGTATGTTTGTGTGATGACGTCGTCTTCCGCATTTTCCTCGTCGGTTTACGTAATCAGATCAAATCCGATGTACTCCGAGCTGAATGGAAAATAACGAACTATGATTTGGCCTTCATTTGGCCTCCCACTACGCATAGGGAATATCATGCCAGTGCCTGATCACATCCAGTTTATCAGGTGAGGCTGAGAAAAAATAAAGCCCGAGGCTGTGTCGAGGGCTTAATTTTGTTCGTGCCGAACCTGATAAACTTGATACGATCAGGCAATAACATGAAAAATCATTTAATTTACCTTTTTCCATTTTTTCCGTTCAAAAATACATAGAGGTCATCAAAAGAGGTGCTGACGTCATCAAAAGAGGTGCACCTGACGGGATAGGAAAGTAACTGCCTAGAAACAGGGTGTCTGAGATAAAATCGTATCTCCGCAGTTACTTTCCTATCCCGCCGGGTGTACCTCTTTTGATTACGTCAGCACCTCTTTTGATGACGTCAGGGTATATTTGATGACGTCTAGGTATTTTTGAACGGAATTACAGACATGATAAATGTTGTTATTATCATGTCGATCTGTATAATTGTGCCGTCAGCACCACTTTTTATGACGTCATGGTATATTTGATGACGTTTGGGTATTTTTGTACAGACAAAAAGGGGGAAAAAGGTAAATTAAATGAATTCAAACGATCAACATGATAAATAGAATATCATGTTAGTGCCTGATCCTATCCAATTTAACAGGTTCGGCACGAAAAACATGAAGCCCTCGGCACAGTCTCGGACTTCATTTTGTTCTCAGCCTCACCTCATGAACTGGATAGCATCAGGCACTAACATGATATTCTCTATGTATTAGTTAATTAGGTATTACAAACAGTATTTATCATTTTGATGATAAAACTATTCCCGTTTTTAAACTTATTATTACAAATAAATATATGACCTATTAAGAATGCAGCTCTTGGCACAAATTGTTTGGTATAGCTTATAAACATTGTAAATGTGTGTTTTAATGCGTGTTTTGGTTGTCCATGAAAGATACATTACCTGTTCATCTTTTATACGCACTTTTGTTATGAAAGATATTAAATGTTGAGTCTTTTACCAGATACCCAGACATATGTCATCGAAGCCTTGTATACCAACTCTCGGTATCTGGATGACATAATTAACATTGGCACCCCTTCCATTTCTGCTATGCTAAATAGTGTCTATCCTAAAGAACTTCAACTCAACAAAGCTAAAACTTCTGATATGGTCGATTTTTTTTCTCTCAATTTACATCTCTCAAATGAAAATGGTGAAATAATAAGCAAAATGTACGGCAAAAAATATTATTTCAATTTTGTTATTGTTATTTTCCCCCACTTAGGCGCGGATGTTACCCGAGTAACTTCTTACGGGGTTTAATGTTACTTAAAATATTCGTTTTTCTGGAGCTTGTTGTCAAGGTGAGATTTAATATGATTTACCGTGGTATAACTCAAAAGGTACTCCATCAAAGTTACTATTACCATAACCTTCGAAAATCTTTGCAATTGTGTTTACAGATCACGTTAAACAATATTATGTTAATTTAACGCTTATTAAAACTCTGAGATAAATTTAGTTTGGTAAATTACCAATTCTTGAAACTTTCTTGAAAAAAAGTGAGAACGGCGTCAAGCTTCTCCTATTTATGACCACCGCAATATATGCAACATTACTACACATCATTATCAAAGACACGTGTATTTGTCTTATTCAAACCACATTTGCCTGTAGCAGTAATTAAGCCAAAAATTCTGCTTTGTGTACTAACGGCATTGTGGACAATTATGTCAAGACGTTTATAAAGCACTTATTTCCCCTATAGGTCTCACAACACAGTACACTTTTACTATGTTGGCCTATATGAATAAAGTTTACTGGGCCATTTCGAACCTAAAGTTTCCAAGCTAAAATTCACTTATTTATGAAACATTTATGAAACACAGTCATTTGCCCACAAAAAAATGTACAAAATATGGTACGTTGACCAGGTTGGTTTTTTTTAATTGGAGTGGTGGCATCCTTTGCACTATTTTGGGCTTTTACTCCAGAGTTTGCACCAGAATTCCTACACTGCTTCAACCCTCGTAAAACTGTCATATTCTGGTGCCAGTGTCGTCTAATAGCTGCACATCCAATTTCAGACTGTGTTCATCTCACCTGCAACAGCAATACATATATCTGTCAGCAATTATTAAAAATATTTAAAACCGAACAACACACTACTACTTTTTATGGCGCAAGTTTTACCCTTCCGTGGCTTCAAGGGAGCTAACTGTGTAGTGAGACCTTTATATACGATGAAACTACTATGTATAGACAAACTGTTGGTATCCCAATGGATACGAACTGTGCACATTTTATCGGAGATTTCTTTGCTATGAAAGAATTAATTCTCGTGAAGAGTATTTCACCATATACTCAGGCAGATGTCATCGAACCCTTGAATAACACCCATCGGTATCTGGATAATAAATAGATAAAATGATAAATTGAATATTGAAAACCTTACCTTTTCAACTATGGTAATAATATGTATTAAAGAACGAACAATCAACTCAACAAAGCTAAGATCTGATACTGTCGTTTTATTTCTCGATTTATTCTGGATAATAGTAAGCACAATCTTTGAGAAGAGAGATTATTTCAATGTTGACTTTGTTAATTATTCCCACTTTTAATTATCCCCACTTAGACGGAATTTTCCACCAAACAACTCCTTACGGGGTATATGTTTCTCAACGTATTTGCTTTTCTAGAGCTTGTAGTCGAGTTGAGGATTTTCATATTTATATAAAAAAAAACTACTATACATGTATCAGGGAGACGGTTACCAAAAACTTTGAAACACCTTTGCACCTTTAGTGTCGCATAATTTGCTTATATTCTCCTTGTAATCGTTATTTGTTTTAAACGCTTGGTTTTGATTGACTCTGTTCTGTCAATGCTAAAATTCATGTTCGACTTTTAAACCTAATTTTATATATGCCTTTAAGTATTAAAATAAAACATTTGTCTATAACAGGAACAGGAAATGATATGCACACATAGTCTTCGATCCTCTTCTATCACCCTCTTTGATAAGTTATATGCGCGACACATCAATCATAGCCGTAAGTCGTTATAAAAGATGAACAGTGGCAAAGGATGGGCAGAAGCTAATGATGCCATTTCAACTAGCCGATACTTGTTTTTGTTTCTTGTTTTGCGTCGTATGATAGTTGTATGTATTTGCTACAGACATTGTCGGTAATTGTTGAGAACTCCGTGTAATATAAAAACCTTTTCTCAATGAATGATTCACGTTGTTTCACGAATAGATATCTTGAGAGACGATGTAAATCCATTACTTGGTGCCAATAAACTGGGAACGTTCGAAGTTGATTTAATATTTCCGCTCTTCGTGATCAGGTTTACCACTCCGCCATTATTCTTTTATTATAGCATTACACACACTTCCAAAAGGAGTTGTTACCGGTTTTTGTGTGTTTTTTTTTGCAAACGTTGATTAATTGTTGCTACATTTATGTATAAAAATGAGAAAGGTGCTCCTATAGAAATCACAGCACCCAAACACACTTGCACCGAAGATCCCACTGTACCACAAACAAAGAGCAAATTAACTATAGAATGAGTCCTCAACTCCATTACAAGCTGTAGAAAACGAATAAGTTGAGAAACATTTCCTGTTAGACTTTCAAACCCAGTTTTATTCGCTGCCGACACGGCAGCATCTCTTATATGGTTTTTATAATGTAGCAAAGAACAGTCTCTTTGAGGTTTTTACTTTGATAACGCAATCTTATAATTACACATGGTAGCACTGAAAAGTTTATCTGTGTTGTATTACACACGATAACGCACAAGCATCCCTTACATTTGAACACTTGTATTTCTGTGCTGATGTGTACTTTCAGCACGTCGTGCTACAAATGTGAATATGTAATCAATAGTAACGCATGTCAAGGATTTCACCAGAGCGAAACGAGGTCGCCCAGCTTGATTCAAAATGTTTGATAGGAAGAGCTGATTGTAAAAATTGGGTAGCAAGTGTCTGGTAAGAAAAAAAGGTCGTGACGTGTTTATGTCTTCCTGACAACATTATTTTTTCAATATTGTTTGAACACCTGTGTCTTGACCGGTTATTATGTTAAACTTTGTTCCCAGTTCCAACCCAGATATAATGCTATTTTCTTTCGGCAGCTATTTTACGCTTGACAAAGAAAGTAGATTGGCTGTCGTCCCAGTGGTTATACTTATTTTTTAATATGTTAAAATCAGAATCAAAATAAAATCTCAAACATTTTTGAATAGCTCTAAACCACTTATGTTTGAAGCCAATAATTTAAAGGGGACGTAACGCAGACTATTCTATTTTATGAACGCTTGAATAGCTTGAGTTGTCTCAAATAGTATAAACATTAACAAACACAAGGCCTTTGCCAGTCTACAAAGGAAGCTACTATCAATGATATACACAAACCTTCACAGAACACAGTCAACCAAAACACGCATACACAACAAACGACTATTAAACGGAAATGTTAAAGTATGCGACAATGATTGACAATAGGGATCACACGTAGGGTTCGTTACAGGGTTCCTAACAGAAAAAAACAACAGTTTGTCTCTAAATAGTAGATCCTTATTTTGATCTCTGTCACGTTAATGTTGTATTCATCTAAAATACTATAAAAAGGAAAATGACAGTGTTTACATTTCTTATCAGCGTGTTGCTCTGGATCCGTATTCATAAAGCTTCTTAACAATATCTTGTCAAATGTTATCAATTGTTTAAACACCTTTTTCAATCGATTTAAGATATTTTCTTAATATTGCTAATACGGTCATGGATAAATAAAATCTACAGCTAAATATCAATCTTAAAATTGATGGTTTTTAGTTTTCCTGAGAGGTTAATAAGGAGATTCAAAAATATGTAAACATCTTAAATTTTGATTTATGTAATATGTTCCGCTTAAGTTGCTTTATGAATACCTGCCCTGGCTTTTACCAAGTCGCTGGGTACGTACTTTATACTTACTTTCTAGTCTAAGGCTATTTTTTTATATTCATATATACATGCGCATCTGGGTGTTTTTACTTATATTGTCTTTTACTGCATATCATTGGCGTTGGGCACACACAATTAATTTTAAAAAAAATACTGATCTTAGGAAAATATTTGGATTTGAAAAATGGTGATGGTAATTCTATCTTCTACAAATGTCCAGCGGCAAGGGATCAAGCACAAAATGCAGTATGTGAATGCAGCAAAATATGTATGTTATGGGTAACGATTCAGTAATTATTTTGTCCACAGGGTACACGAACTGGTCGCATAACGGTGATATCAAACCAACACGGTTATTAATAACTATGTTGTGATTGTGTGTGTTTATATATGCGCTTTATGTCAAAGCTATTCCAACCTTCAAAATAATTATTTTCTCAAAATCAAATACCATCAGCATTCTACTTTCACACTGTCACTGTATACTTCAATTTCAATCAAAGGTTGCAGAACATAGTAAATTAGAATCGTGACTCAAGTATTCTCGGGAATACACAATCATTCAAACTCGGCCAATGCCGTCATTCTTCGGGATATGCCTCGTGTGTATTTCGAGGATGTTCAAAATTTGGCATTTCGTAAGCCAGGGGGCAGCGGGACATAAAATAGTGCATTGTTGCTATTTAAGAAATATGGCCGTCAACCACACGTTTTGGTGCATAATTCGCGTTGCATGTTTGTTACTTACAGTACAGATGAAGGTGTTATCACTGCCTTCATGTAAATAAACCACAGACGAATCGGCTAAATAACATTGCAAAACGTAATTGATGGCTTTGATTTTGAATGCAAATTCCTTTTGGCGGGAAACTAAGGAGCGCCATGCTAGGATGACGTAACCAATATGGAAACCTTCTAGATACATTCAAGATATGTTTCAAAGATATGATCAATGTGTTGCGAATGCAAAATACAGTGACTTGAAAAAATAGTTTTCATTGGGAAGGGGAGAAATTTGATCTGTGAAAATCAAACGTGTGAAAAGGTTCCAGAACTAGGCTAATATTGCTGAATAATCTACGACTAAGTCACAAGTTGCTTTACAAATTAAAAATAAACCAATCAGTAGACTCATTTTAATTACAATAATGTTTAGCCCGGGCTGATTTATTGGGATCTCTCTTTGTCTGTTTTCCGTCCTTTGATACTATTTTTCAGAATTTGATAACATTGCACGGTAAGCAATCATCGGGCATAATCAATTCGAATAAGAACTTTGAAAAGAGCTAGGGTGAACCAAAGAAAATTCGTTAAAAGGCTTCTCCCATGTACTACTGAGTAGAATTTATAGTTTAAAAATGTTATTTCCAACTATTTTTATTTATAATAATAATATTATTATTATTATTATTATTATTATTATTATTATTATTATTATTATGTAGAAGTAGTAGTAGTAGTAGTAGTAGTAGTAATAGTAGTAGCTGTAGTAGTAGTAGTAGTAGTAGTAGCTGTAGTAGCTGTAGTAGTAGTAGTAGTAGTAGCTGTAGTAGCTGTAGTAGTAGTAGTAGTAGTAGTAGTATAGTAGTAGTAGCAGCTGTAGTAGTAGTAGTAGTAGTAGTAGTAGTAGTAGTAGTAGTAGTAGAAGTAGTAGTAGTAGTATAGTAGTAGTAGTAGCTGTAGTAGCTGTAGTAGTAGTAGTAGTAGTAGTAGTAGTAGTAGTAGTAACTGTAGAAGCTGCAGTAGTAATAGTAGTAGTAGTAGTAGTAATAGTAGTAGTAGCTGTAGTAGAAGTAGTAGTAATAGTAGTAACTGTAGTAGTATTAGTAACTGTAGTAGTAGTAGTAGTAGTAGTAGTAGTGGTAGCTGTAGTAATAGTAGTAGTAGTAGTAGTAGTAGTAGCTGTAGTAGCTGTTGTAGTAGTAGTAGTAGTAGTATAGTAGTAGTAGCAGCTGTAGCAGCTGTAGTAGTAGTAGTAGTAGTAGTAGTAGTAGTAGTAGTAGTAGTAAAAGTAGCTGCTGTAGTAGTAGTAGTAGTAGTAGTAGTAGTAGGAATAGTAGTAGTAGTAACTGTAGTAGTAGTAGTAACTGTAGCTGTAGTAGCTGTGGTAGTAGTAGTAGTAGTAGTATAGAAGTAATAGCAGCTGTAGTAGTGGTAGTAGTAGTAGTAGTAGCAGTAGCAGTAGTAGTAGTAGTAGTAGTAGTAGTAGTAGTAGTAGCTGTAGTAGCTGTGGTAGTAGTAGTAGTAGTAGTATAGTAGTAGTAGCAGCTGTAGTAGCTGTAGTAGTAGTAGTAGTAGTAGTAACTGTAGTAGTATTAGTAACTGTAGTAGTAGTAGTAGTAGTAGTAGTAGTAGTAGTAGTAGTAGAAGTAGTAGTAGTAGTAGTAGTGGTAGCTGTAGTAGTAGTTGTAGTAGTAGTAGTAGTAGTACTAGCTGTAGTAGCAGTGGTAGTAGTAGTAGTAGTAGTAGTAGTAGTAGTAGTTGCAGCTGTAGTAGTAGTAGTAGTAGTAGTAGTAGTAGTAGTAGCTGTGGTAGTATTAGGAGTACAATAAAACCGAGTCAGCTAATTTTATCTCTTCTTTGTGTGTGTTGCTTCCAAGGGATCTCATTTTCACTATTTTTTATATTCAGTATTCAGTAATTCAGTATTTATTATAATTTGGAAATGACCTTGTTATAGACTTAAAGCCTCGCTTGAAATGTAAACAACTGCAGACAGACAATGAGGCTAATGTCACATGTCTTGCTTCCTATTAACATCGCAATTGTTGTTTGTTTTAATGCATGTTTTTGGTTGACTGTGTTCTGTGAAAGCTGTGTTTCCTGTTCGACTTGTGTACCTACTTTTCTGTCTCCAATCCACATTGGTAACTAAAGCAAAACATATTCAGCGAGATGTATTGATCAAAAGGATTTTCTACAATAAATAATTTCGTCGACAAAAATAACTCAAACATAACTATTTGCTTGTGTCAAATTACAGTATCGACATTTATCAATCGGTTGTAGAAGTATGTTTATTTTTCTACTTTATTTCGTTACTATAAATGGACGTGCTGTGTCAATGTATGTATCAAGAATTACACAAATACGTCTGGAGATTTCAGTCGTGCGTTCATAACATCTTCGTAATAGTGACATTTCCAAGGTTAGTGTATTTTGCGGGGTTTGAGGAAAATGTAACAGGTTGTATTGACTCTTATAAACGCAATACCATCTGACGATTCTACGACTACGAAGACTTCTCGTAGTATCGCCAACTCATTATACGTTTCACAAACAACATTATGACATCTGTGTTATAGATGTGCATGCTTGCAAAGACCGGATATCAGCTAATCATCCAGATATATGTCAAAACGGGCATAATAACTTAATATGTTTAAGACAAAAGGAGCAAAACTGGGAAAGAGTATTGGGAATTGAATTTCGACTCTAAACCTATACACTAAACCAAATTGCTAAGTACCAACCTAAGAATATGTCAATAATATTCGCATTGTTTTGTGTATTTTGAGCTTGATTAGAGATACGGTTAAACTGCAAAATAACGAGTGTAAATCGTCTGCTCTGATTGCATGAACATATTTTAAAACTTTTAATAAATGTGTTTTCTTAAAAATAAGTTATACTAGGTATATAGGATTTTATTAAGTACTTTGAATTAGTGAAGCTTTCGATGTTCCTAATTCTAAAATATGCCAATTAAAATTTTACTAGCATTACCACTACAAATGCGTTTGCAAAAGAATTTTTCGAAATATTTAATGTTAACGCTGAATTACAGTTACTTGACTTTCAAACAATATTCAATTTAAAGGGAGGTAATTTAAGATTATCCATATTTTATTTGTTTATAGACGGAAAATCTGCGACAAAATTTGTCAAATGTCTATGTTTTTTTCTATTATTTCATACCAATTTTAAGAATTTTATATCTTTTAGCGATCTTTGACTCGTGTTTTGTGTTTTATCAGTACATTTCAAATAAAGGGAGGGTAACTCTCAAAAGATGTAACAATTCAAACAAAAATAAATGTTTTACAAACTATGGGTCAAAACAAAATACTTATCATATATCTATTCTAAAATATATTTAAAATAAGACAATTAGTTAAGATACAAATGTTGATACTTAGAAATTTTGTTCAGTGTAGATTTTATTTCGAGATAACTTGTTTGATTACCGCTTGAAATCTATGTCTCAAAATATGGTTTAATACTCTATAGATTACACAAGTCTGATTTACGAACATTAGCCTTAATTTTCGAAAAGCATGGCCATGAGCAAATTTGTAAAGTGCATTTGGGAAGGTTCACATTTTCTATACTGAAAAGAAAAAGAAACGCATAATGGGTGTTTCCGCTATTTATTGTATGTTTAATATGCTACTGATAATCGAACGGTACAGAGCGACATTAGACTTGACCTTTCGGAAAGGAGATTTAAACAGCATCGAACACACCAATGGTTACCCGTTTAACGTTTTATTATCGACAGAATGCGCATCTGGCTCAAGCAGGTGAGCAAACTTAAGCTTTAAACGTTGCAATCTATTAACATTAAACACAATATTGAAATGGCTTGACTTCTTCAAGCGAAACTTTAACATTTATGAATTTCGACTAACAAAGTATACTTCGATTAAAAGATCTACTACATGACAGAGTTGTCCTTTCTGTAATTAGTTATACAAAACACGTTAAGATATATCTGGAATACTACGTGAAATTAGGTGTATATAATAGTGTAGTATAGGTATTTGTTTGATTATGCGTTTCTTTATCCTTTCTGTATAGATAATGACCTTGAAGTGCATAGACAACAGCAGCATCAATCAAATTGTCACTGATATATCTCCAGATATCACAATAAGTCGCCAATTCGTGAGAAGATTTCAATAAATTAAGTTTAATAGTGCTCATCGGTAATACAGATTGAATGACAAATTGTCCCCAATTTAGCATTAGTTTCTCTCATGTGTTACTTGTATGAACACATGTTAAAAATGTATATAAGACTGAGAGTGAGCAGGATTT